>JAODAL010028275.1:0-53607 GCA_025379985.1 Phyllomedusa bahiana
AGAGGGGATATTGGGAAATAGGTAGGACACGTAATGGACCACATATGCAAAGTAAATTTTTTTGCAAGATCTTTAACATAGAAAGCAAGTGAGACAACCAGTCTCCCTACTGTACATCTGTTATGTCTGTCTCTGTCATCTATTTTCTATCTATCTATCGATCTATCTGTCTCATATCTATCTGTCTCATATCTATCTGTCCGTCTACCTATGTCTTATATCTATGACCTTATATCCATCTGTCTCCTCTTTTTTTCTGTATATCTATTTCATATCTGTCTTTATCTTCTTTTCCCAAAAAAAAAAAAAAAAAAATCTTCCCATATCTCTATATCCCATATCTATCTCTCGTCTCTTTTCTGTAGGTCTAGATCATATATGTAATTATCTGTCTCTATCATATCATATCTATATATATATATGTCTTTCTATCTACAAAAAAAATCACAAAATCATGTGTATTTAAAACATAACCTTTAACAAATAGCTTTAAAGGAGAACCAAACAAATGGTCTGCAATAAATTGAGACGTAATGGACAACCAAAAGAAGCCCCAGATCCAATATCCACGGAAACAGGGGGCTCACAGAATCACATTAGGACAAAAGGAAGACAAGAAAAAAAGAAAGGGAGCCGGCATCAACTCTACTTGTCCGTGACACCTATGAAGGGGCGTTGTACAAACTTGGGGCGCCGCCCCGTAAAAATGGGAAATTTAAAAAAAATGTTGGGGTTGGGCGCAGTTTCCCGCCTGATTTTGGTTAGGACATTTCATACATCTGTCGGATCAGTTTCGGAGCTATTGCTGGCCTACATTGAGTTTCAGCTTCCTCCAAAGATTTATGATTGGGTTTAGGTCTAGAGACTGGCCTGGCCACTCCAGGACCTTGAAATGCTTCTTACAGAGCCACTCCTTAGTTGCCCTAGCAGTGTGTTTCGGGTCATTGTCCTGCTGGAGGACCCAGCCACGACCCATCTTCAATGCTCTTACTGAGGGAAGGAGGTTGTTGGCCAAAATCTTACGATACATGGCGCCATCCATCCTCCCTTCCATACGGTGCAGTCGTCCTGTCCACTTTGCAGAAAAGCCCCCCCCCCCCCAAAGTATGATGTTTCCACCCCATGATTCACAGTTGGGACGGTGTTCTTGGAGTTGTACTCATCCTGTACTCAGTCCTGATGTCTGGTTTTTGGCTCAGAGCTTACCAGAACACTGGCGCAGCCCCGTTCTTACATGTCGCCCGTAAAGTACATAGTCTGGGAGCAGCTTGTGACGCTGCGTGCAAAGGGTTAATGGTGCTGGGTAACACTCGGTTAGCTGCAGCTGTCACTTGTTTTGTCAGAAGCGGCTTTATTTTGTGGTTGTCATTTGCCCAGGAAGTTAAAGCAAATTGTAATGAGGGAATCACAGCAGGACGGCCTCCTAACAAATGAGGGCCATATATTGACTGACAGCCAGCACGCACAAATGTATTTTTATACACCGCTCGTCAAGGTCACTTTCAGCTCTCATTGGAAGCCGGGTCTGTGAAATCACATGACCCCCGCATTGTGAAGCCGCAGTGGGGAATTACACGAGACCCCTAATCCACAGATAGATTGGAACAAGCCACGTGCCTGTTCTGAAGACACGTTTCCCCTAACTTAAATAAAAATGCCCCCTCTTATTGTGCTTAGAACAATCCGAATGTTTCAGGGAAAGATGGATGTTAGATAATATGGCTGTCCACAGGGAAGGTCACCCAACTTCCCTACAGTTCCACAACAATATGGAAAAGGTAGGGGTATACCTGTGTCATTCAGGAGTCTGGGAAAGCTGGGTGGTCATCAGTGTCGGAATGGGGTGCCTAGAGCCCGTCAGTGGATTTTCATTTAGGGGTCTCACCAGTGGAGTTGATTCTTGGGGCCCATCAGTGGGGTTGATTCTTGGGGTCCACCAATGGAGTTGATTCTTGGGGCCCTCCCGTGGAGTTGATTCTGGGGGCCCTCCAGTGAAGTTGATTCTTGGGGCCCTCCAGTGAAGTTGATTCTTGGGGCCCTCCAGTGGAGTTGATTTTTGGGGCCCTCCAGTGGGGCCCTCCAGTGGAGTTGATTCTTGGGGCCCCTCCAGTGGAGTTATTCTTGGGGCCTCCAGTGGAGTTGATTCTTGGGGCCCTCCAGTGAGTTGAATTTTTGGGGCCCTCCAGTGGAGTTTGATTCTTGGGGCCCCCAGTGGAGTTGATTCTTGGGGCCCTCCAGTGGAGTTGATTCTTGGGGTTACCCTGTGAAATTGTTTTTTGGGCCCACCAGTGAGTGATTCTTTTGGGGCCCCCAGTGGAGTTGATTCTTTTTGGCCCACTAGTGGAGTTGATTCTTGTGGCCCACCATTGGATTTTGATTTTTGGGGGTTACCTGTGAAATTGTTTCTCAGGGCCCACCACCGTGAGTTGATTCTTGGGGGCCCACCAGCGGAGTTGATTCTTAGTGCCCACCAGTGGAGTGGATTCTTGGGGCCACCTGTGAAGTTGTTTCTTGGGGCCCATCAGTGGAGTTGATTCTTGGGGCCCATCAGTGGGTTGATTCTTGGCCCTCAGGGATTATTTCTTGGGGGCCCATCAGTGGAGTTGATTCTTGGGGCCCACCATACAGCTACTGTACATGCCTCTGTTATACTCTCTCTCTTGGTTTTTGTCTCTTTCTGCCTCTCCCAAAGATATATAAGCAGTTTAAACGAAACTCCAGGTGTCCAATGCTCAGTGATTTCCTGGGTGGGACAGTCTGAGCCTGCTGGGCATACTGGTTTCCGACTGACACTGGAGCAGACAGTTGAATGGAATGTTCAACACTTTCCTGCTATACATTGTAAATGTGCGGTGTTGGCAGCTCAGCCTTAAAGAGTACCTATCACCTTCAGAAAAACCTCATGAAGTAACAGAAGACTAGAATACAAACACTTTCTCAAATAAGCTTCATTAGGAAAACCAAAACATTTCATCTGTATTTCAGTTTTTAAAAAAGCGCTGGCCCTTTAAGACAGCTCTGAGGTCGGGCCAAGTCGGCACATGACAGCTTGATGGATGACTGTGATGACAGTTGTAGGCTCCTGAGCTGGGAGAGTCCACAGTGCAGGGGGGATCCTGTAAATCCCTTCATCATGTGCACACCAGCAACAGTGTAATACAGAAAGGGCTGTGTGCTATGGAAGAGGAGGCTGAAGCAACAGGTAAACTCTGTCACACTGTTTCCTTAGGCTCTGTCTCCACTGCACAGAAAAAGTCTATTTTTTCAGCGTTTTTCATTTTCTAAAAACACTGAAAAAACTACTGTAATCATCTCCCATAGACATCTATTGTAAAAACCTCCTACAGTCTCCACTGAGCTTATTTTTTCTGCTCGTTATTTTAACTGGTCGTCTTTTGTAACATGCTGTAAAAAACGCCAGAGCAGGGCAGAGAATTTACTACAGGAGTCTGTGGAAAGCGCTTGGACATTTTTTGCCGTGATTTTTCAATGAAAACCCTCCTATAGAGGGTGTTAGTTTATACTTTTTTTTTCAATTCTGCATACAAGTGTCCTCGTTCGTACTGTCATGTTTTTGTGCTAAAAATTTTTGCGGAATTCAAGATTTTTGCTCTAATGACGCTAAATATATGTTTTTTAAGGATTTTGGCGCCAAAATCCTTTTCTTGGAAGATTTTGACACTAATAAAGTTCTCGCTTGTGACGCTAAAAATATGGTTTTTTACGGATTTTGGTGTCCAAAATGTTTGTTATTTTTTTTACAGATTTTGACGCTATTAAAGTTATCTTCACCATTTTGTTGCTAAAAAATAAGTTTATTTTAAGGATTATTGGTGCTATTAAAGTTATCTCCGCTTTTTGGCGTCTAAAATAAGTTTTTGTATACGTTTTTAATGCCGCTAAATACTTTTTTTTACGGATTTAACACTAAAATACTTTTTTTAGACGGATTTTGCGCCGCTATAAGTATCTCTCGCTTTGGTTTGCTAAATATCCAGTTTTTTTCTTACAGATTTTGGAGATAAATTTATTAGCGGCAAAATCCGTAAAAAAAATGTATTTTAGTGCCAAAATCTGTAAAAAAAAAAAAACAAAGCCCCATATTTTTAGCGACAAAAGCGAGATAACATTAGTAGTGTCAAAATCCATAAAAAAAAGTATTTTTAGCAGCAAAACGACTAATAAACTTTATTAGTGCCAAAATCCGTAAAAATAAGTATATTGTATCGCAAAATCCGAAAAAAATGACCTTAGTGTCAAAATCCCGTAAAAAAAAACCACAACGTATTTTTTTGCTACAAAAGGCGAGATATTTTACTTACGCAAAAATTCCATAAAATTGACTACAACATTACATAAAAATGCAATAATGTGCTTCCCAACCCCATTTGTAGGGTGGAGGTACATCCAAATGGGGGGGCTTAATCGTATCAGACATTGATAACCAGACTTGAAGACAAAGCCAAAAAACGTGGTAAAAAATGCGGCAAAAAAACCAAATCGCAGCAATAAACGTCCATTTTTTCAGGCTGCTTTTGACAGGCGGGGAACCAGAAAACTTCAGTTTTTAGTATTTGGCTGTTTCAGGTCGTTTTGTCCACTGCAGTGTAGACATAGACTTAAGTGGTGCTGTGCTTGCTGTAACTATATGTAGTGAGAGACTTAGCTCCCCCTGCACAGTTTGTTATCTCCCAACCAATTGATAAGGAATCTCCTGAGTTACAAAGTGAAAGTAAAACCTGTTTCCCCTGTAAAAACTTGCGGAAACCCTCTGTATTGCTAATCACATGTATGTGAGAACAGTTCTTATAATTTCAATGTACTATCAATTCTAGGTGTTTGTGTGGAAGTGATAGGTACTCTTTAAAGTCTAGGATGTCTAAATGTCCAGGATGGAAAAACATGGCTGCTTTCTTTCAAAACGTAACCACACCTGTGTGTGACATTGCAGCTTTGCCTTGTTCACTTTAAAAGGGTTGTCCGGTTCCTTTATTTTTCATTGTATTGAGCTCATTATGGCAATAACAATCTTTATTCACTTGGATTTCTATTTTTTTTTTTACATTATAGTTATGTTTATGGCTGTAAGTTCAGAATGTCACCCTTCATAGCTGCACCGGCCTCCTGAATCGCACGTATGCAAAAAGGAGGCAGTGGCCCCTTCTATAGTGTAGCCGCCCACCGCCCTCTCCGAACACACTACTTCGTATAGTGAGATGTTTCGTTAGGGGAGGGTGACTACAGTACAAAAGCTCTGGCTGCTGCCTGACTAGCGCACATGCCCAGTATCTGCTGGACATACACCCTAGTCAGGAGGCCGGCGCTTCTATAGTGCAGACACCCACCGCACTCCCTGAATAATAAAACGTCACTATATAAAGTAGGGACCCCGCTTCGTGTGGGTGGTGGGGGCCCACACTATAAAAACCCCCCGCTACCCAACTAGCGCGCATGTCCAGCACATTTATCTACGAAGCATGCGCGCAACAGGGGCTGGGGTGGCGCTTCTATATGTAATTAATATTACAGGGGGTTTTCCACTACAAGGATTTCTTTTAATGTTTTAAAGATCTTGCAAAAACAAGTCACTTTGCAATATGTGTCCATTAAAATGTCCTACCATTCCCAGAAACCCCTCTTGTATGGGGTGCAACAGCTTCTCATCGCATAGCTACGACCTGTTTTATCTCTCCGAAGGCTGCCAGCACTGGGTTTCTATAGCTACAACCTGGCTTCACTGCCCTAGTAAACCATAAAAAAACCCCCCTGAATTCAAAATGAAACCAAAAAAAGGGCGAGGAAAAAAAATCAATGTAGTGAGACAAACCCCCTTTTAAGGGGTGACATTTTGAACATAAAACTGTCAATAATGTAACTTTAAAAAAAAATAAAAGTGCTGTGTCCCTTATTCTGTAAGATGCAGTAGTTTTAGAGCATTTAATGCAGCCTGCTCTGCCAGAGAGGAGTCCAGTCTATTAATTCACTGGCAGTAGCGCCACCCACCTATTGATAGCCACGCCCACTTGTCATTTATTTGACAAGTTTCTTCCCATTCAGAGTTATAAGCAGAATCAGATACCTGGCGGTGGGACTAATACCCTGGACTCCTCTCTGGCAGAATAGGCTGCGCTCTGCTAGATTTGAGTAGTAAATGCTCTGAAACTACAGCACCTTATAGAATAAGGGACACAGCTCTGGAAACAGCAGGTCTGTCACTGGCTTGTGCTGTCCTCAGCAAGGGGGGCATAATCTATGTAACAGGTTCCCTTTAAGGGTGAGCATTCTTGGGACAAATTTGCTGAGGTTTCCACTCAGATTTGCTCACTGAAAATCCATCACGCATTGCACTAGCAGCCATATAGATGGGATTTTATAAATGTCGATATCCGTCTGATGTGCATTCACTTTTAGGATACGTTCACATGGGGCGGGTTTTGTTTTATTTTTGTGGATTTATTGCGGATTTTGCTGCAGATTTTTCTACATAGACTTTAGTGGAAGGCAAAATCCACAGTAAGGGTTTATCTGCAGATTCTAGTGCAGATTTTTACCTTCTCCCATTGAAGTCAATGAAGATAAATCTACAGTAATACCAAAGATAAGGGTGAATGCAAGTAAAATGGATTTCCTACTAATTTGCATGCATATTTCTACCTAGAATATCCACAGTGGATTACAGTACCTGCCATGTGGATGGGATTTTACGAAGCCCATGATCACATGGCAGAAATTTTCTGCGCGAAAGCAGATCTGTGGTACAGGTTTTAAATCCAGAAAATGTCAATTCCTATTGCACATTTACTGAGTGTAGTAGAATTGACCCCTACACATGTAGCTACAGGTTTGCTATGGAAAGTTAACACAGAAAATCCATCCCATTGGCAAACAAATTTGCAATAAAATCTGTACCATTATTCACAGCAGATCCGACCCCTGAGAACATACACTAAAGAAGCTGCGTTACCATGCCAGAAACATCCCAGGGACAGGGGCGGCGCTGTTTGTGGAAGACAACAGTTATGGTTTTCTAACCCACCATCTCCATTATAGCACAGGAGTTGTGCCTGTGTGACCAACATAGAGGGGAGGTCTGTGATTGACCATGAAGAAGCCAAAGGTGACAAACTCCCTAATCATGGCTACTTATTCAGTAGTGATGAAAAGCAATGGCAGTGGGCAGACCTTGTGGCTGCTGTGGGGCCCTTATAGGTAAAGGGCCCAGTCTTGGTTAGTCCCATCCACTTCACTATTAAGTGGTAAAGACCTGTGCAAAACTAATGACACTAGATCTATGTCTACACAAAACTTGGCTCCACCTGATCTAAAGATGTCTACACATTACTGTACCAAATCTATACATACCTATACATAACTCAACTCTACTAAATCTACACAGATCTGTACATAACTCAACTCTACCAGATCTATACATATCTATATATAACTCAACTCTACCAGATCTATGCATATCTATACATAACTCAGCTCTACCAGATCTATATATAACTCAGCTCTACCAAATCTATACATATCTATACATAACTCAGCTCTACCAAATCTATACATAACTCTCTATTACATCTATACATACCTATACATAACTCACTCTACTAGATCTATACAGATCCATACATAACTCAACTCTACTAGATCTATACATAGCCCAGCTCTATCAGATCTATACATAACTCTCTACTACATCTATACAGATCTATACATAACTCACCTCTACTAGATCTATACAGATCTATGCGTAACTCAACTCTACCAGATCTATATAGATCTATACATAACTCAGCTCTTCCAGATCTATATATAACTCAGCTCTACCAAATCTATACATACTGTAACTCAGCTCTACCAAATCTATACATACTGTAACTCAACTCTACTACATCTATACATACCTATACATAACTCACCTCTACTAGATCTATACAGATATATACATAACTCACCTCTACTAGATCTATACAGATCTATACATAACTCTACCAGATCTATAGATATCTATATATAACTCAGCTCTGCCAGATCTATAGATATCTATACATAACTCAGCTCTACCAGATCTATATATAACTCACTTCTACTAGTTCTTTACATAGCTCTGCTGTATCAGATCTGTAGATATATATACATAATTAAGCTCTACTAAATCTATACATAACACAGCTCTAGTAGATCTATACATATCTATACATAACTCAACTCTACTGGATCTATACATAGCTCAGCTCTACCAGATCTATAGATATATATACATAACTCAGCTCTAGTATGGTAGATGTATACATAGCTCATCTCTACTAGATGTATACATAACTCACCTCTACTAGATGTATACATAACTCACCTCTACTAGATGTATACATAACTCACCTCTACTAGATGTATACATAACTCACCTCTACTAGATGTATACATAACTCACCTCTACTAGATCTATACAGATCTATACATAGTTCAGCTGTACCAGATCTATAGATATCTATACATAACTCAGCCCTGCTAGATCTATACATAACACAGCTCTAGTAGATCTATACATATCTATACATAACTCAGTATATCTAGAGGTTTACATAGGATTCCTTATCACTCTATGGGCCCTGGTCCACAGCACTTTGATCTGGCGCCACGTTATAGTAGCGGAATAAGAGGGCGCTATACAGAAGCAGCAGACCCGATTAGGACTCAGTCTCCACTGCTCAAGCAAATTTGTGACTAACTGTGTTCTGCTACATTTATACATTGTCACATAGTCCACCAATATGAAAACTAGCTGGCATCAGGGGACAGTAGCTAGAAAAGATACAGATGTAGCAGAGCTGAGTATGTCGTTTGTTACTATACACTTGATATCACAATCAGTTATATGGAGGTTTACATAAGACTACACAGAAAGCTACTCCGTTATCACTCTATGGTTTCTAGTCCATAGGACTCTGGGGCATAGTCGTTCAAAAAGAGAGTACTAAACAGATGTTACAGAGCTGAGTATGTTATTTTTCGCATTAAATTGTGACCTGAAACCGCAGCACTCAGAGACAACACACCCTGCTCAAGCATTTTACCCCCAAAGAGTTGTGACAAACTGGGTTCTTCTACATCTGTACAAAGCCCCTTAATCCATAGAACACTGATATGAAAGCTGCCTGCCATTGGGAGATAATAGCTCAAGATGAGGGCACTATATAGTTGTAGTAAAGCTGAGTATGTAATTTGTCAAAGTACACTGTTTCCTATCTGAGCTCTGCTACATCTGTACATGGCTCCTGGTCCCTAGCACAGGGATGGTAAAGCTGGCTAGCATCAGGAACCAGTAGCTCAAGAGGGCACTATATAGATGTAGCAGAGCTGAGTATGTCATATGTCACAGTACGTGATGACCTATCTGGGCTCTGCTACATCCATACATGGCCCCTTGTCCCTTGCACACAGATATGAAAGCTGGCTGGCTTTAATAGAGGAAGAGGGTACTATACAGATGTAGCAGAGCTGAGTATGTCATATGTCACAGTACGTGATGACCTATCTGGGCTCTGCTACATCCATACATGACTCCTAGTCCCTAGCACACCGATATTAAAGCTGGCTGGATTTAACAGATCGTAGCTCAAGAAGAAGGTAAGATACAGACGCAGCAGAGCGGAGTATGTTGTCACAGTACATGGTGACCTATCTGGGCTCTGCTACATCCATACATGGCCTAGTCCCTAACACACACATATTAAAGCTAGCTGGCAATAACAGATAGCAGCTCAAGAGGAAGGTAAGACACATATGTAGCAGAGCTGAGTATGTCATTTGTGACCTATCTGGGCTCTGCTACATCCATACTTGGCCCCTTGCACACAGATATTAAAGCTGGCTGGCACCAGCAGTGAGTAGCGGGAGGTCTTTGTGCGGGCTACGAGGATTTGATGAGATGATTATCCAGTGGAACAGATGTAATGTCGTGTCACAAAGTTTTATCAAAGCAGCGCAATAAGTTATGCCGTTTGGTGTAGCAGAACAGCTTAGGAAGCCGTGTAAGACAGCGGCACGCAGGCATCGCTAATCATTACAGATCAGGAGCCTCCTGGATTAAGGAGCCTTTGGACAATGGTGTGATCTGAGGGAAGCACAGCTGGACGTATTTACACTTCAAATCAAAGCCGTAAACTTCCAGAGCGTGCACCCAGCACCGCCGTCCTCGCCACATCCATAATGTACTATATAACCTATAGGAAGGCGGCGGCCGCAGTAACAAAAACACTATGGGCCTCATTTACCAAAACCGTCTAATAAGAAGACTGTCCTTGTTGCCCATAGCAACCAATCAGAGCTCAGCTTTCATTTCATATAGTGCTCTGGAAGAATGAAAGCTGAGCTCTGATTGGTTGCTGTGGGCAATAAGGAAAGTCTTGCGCTTAGACAGTTTTGATAAATGAGGCCCTATTCTATATGGTTTTCCACCTTGGTCCCGGATCTTTCTTTGTCACCATCTGAGAGGTCTCATTTGTTTTTCTCTCTTTATTTTGCAGAATATTCACGGCCATAAAGGACCAATTACGGCGGTTTCGTTTGCCCCTGATGGACGCTATCTGGCCACCTACTCTAACAAAGACAGCCATATCTCCTTCTGGCAGGTAATGAGCGGGCTCTGCTTGTCTATTGCATGCTCTCTCATGGCTCCCAGAGGTCTGTATATAGTATGTAGATGGTACTTAAAGGGTATGGTCACACCGTGTTTTTGGGTCCGATTTTGGATCCGAAGATCGCATCCAAAATCGCAGTCTTTTTCATATCCAACATGCAGCTCTGTGTTTGGCTGCGTGTTGGATGCTACAGGATCGCACCCTATAGTTTATTATAGGGCTCCTGCTGCGTCCTTTGGACCGAGAATTGACTTGTCTGCACGCCGATGCGTGGTCACCATTATGAGCAATGTAAAATCACCCTGCACATTGTCAGATGCGTGTTTCGGTCCAAATAGTAGTAGAAACCCCGGCACACCAATTCTGGTATTTATCCAAATAATAGAGTATTTTATTTTTCACAAAATAGATAGATGCGGCTTACAAGGAACATTCTGTATAAAGGTTACAGTGATACGATAGATGGCAGAACATTAGACGTTTTGGCCGTAGCCTTTGTCACAAAAGACATCTTAATAAATATGAGGCATCAGGTAGATCGGATAATGATGAATGTATCAGGATGAGAACAAGATTAGCGCTGGTAAGGGGCGGCACAAAGGTATGAGGTAAGGCTGCTATTACAAGTATAGGCTGTGAGCAGCAGGAGGAAGCATGCAGAGGCATCTATGGATTACCAGGTAATCCTCCTGCTGCTCACAGCTATACTTGTAATAGCAGCCTTACCTCATACCTTTGTGTCGCCCTTACAGCGCTAATCTTGCTCTCATCCTGAATCATTCATCATTATCTGATCTACTTTATGCCTCATATTTATTAAGATGTCTTTAGTGACAAAGGCTACGGCCGAAACGTCTAATGTTATAGCATCTATTGTATCACTGTAACCTTTATACAGAATGTTCCTTGTAAGCAGCTATCTATTTTGTGAAAAATAAAATACTCCATTATTTGTATAATACCAGAATTGGTGTGGCGTGGTTTTCTACTACTATTTGTTAAACTAGTCAATTTTTGACCTTACCACTGAGCACCCACCACATAGGTGTGCGTTACCCTTTATCTTGCTTGTTTGGGTCCGTCTGCATGGACCCAAACACGCATCTAAAAGCGTATGTTCACATGGACCCAACACGCTGTGTGAAAATACCCTAAGGGCCCGTTCACACGGCTTATTTCAGAACGTATTTACAACGGATTTCCGATGTAAATACGTTCTGAAATCAGTTGAAAATCAGTTGCAAATAAGTGTCACTAAGTGTGGGAAGTATTTGTAACTGATTTCCCGACGGATTCACCATCTCCAATCATTGTAGGTGGTGAATCCGTCCGGAAATAATTGACATGTGAATTGTTTTTCCGTCCGGATTGCCGTCGTCAATCCGCTGCGGCAATCCGGAACGGAATTATGCGTCGTGTGAACGACGAGCCGTATTTTCTATTGAAATCAATAGAAAATAGGCTGTTACTTATTTCGGACGGATTGACGATCGTCAATCCGTCGGCAAATACGCGGCGAAATAAGCCGTGTGAACGAGCCCTAAGAGTATGTTCACACTTTGGCCTTTACTTATTGGAAAAACCCGACTTGTAATCCTTGGCAGGAATCCGAGGAGGTATCATGGACTTCTGTAGGGGATCTTTACTTTACGGAGGCGGTGTTCGCCTCTGAGGTAGACTCGGGTTAGCTCCAATTCAATGCAGAGTCCAGGGAGGATCTGCTCAAAAGAATGGACCTTTCCACACTGTAGCTCCACAACACGGACTGCCCGTTCAAATGAATGGAAGTCAGATTACACAAGGATTTAAACCGGGAATCAAATTTCTCGTTAAAATCCATCATGACTTTAAATCTCATTGATTAGCTGATACAGTACACTTTTCATTCTGCTTTTGCTTCAGTTTATAGATACAGCGGGTTGTCTATCCTGCTTGGCTTCGGGTGGCGTCGAAAGTTGTTGACCACCTCTGTGCTCTAATACCCAGATCCCCGATACGACATACTAGTGCATCTTAAAAAAATTAGAATATCAATGAAAAGATCATTGATATCAATTTAAGCCAAATTGAGAAACCCATATGTTGTTTAGAAGCATTACAGTATGAATTACAAGGTTTAATATTATACATTTGTGAGCCCTATAACAAATAAAAAGAGAACCCCCTTGATTTTCAATGATACTGGAATTTTTTGAGATGCACTGGTAGCTGTTGGGGCACAGAGCTGATGAGTAACCTAGGAAGCCACCTGAAAACAAGCAGAATAGATAACCTGCTGTATCTTTGAACTGAATTAAAATCAGACAAATGCATTTGGTAATAATGTTTATCCACAGTGGCCTATATGTTTGATGTTAATCAATGAGATGGTAAAACACATTTAGATGGGTCCTATCTTGCAGTAGATACCTTTAATTTTGTCCCACTTAAATGATTATTCCCAATATGCTTCTTAGATTCTTACCAGTGTTGGTCCTCTGGGGCCCCAACTTGTCCTGAGTATGACAGGGTTTGTGCACAATGTTGTGGTCTCTCCACTCTCAGGATTGGTGACAAGGGTCAGAACCCCCATAATTTTAGCAATATACCATCAGTTTAGAGACTACTCCCTCCTGCACACAGGATGGATATGCATCTTCAGCGCATTACTGGAGCAGCAGTGTGGATAAAATTTAGAAAAATCTTATCCACGCCTTGCAGAAACAAATTAGCAATAAATCCGTGTGGAAATAAACCTGCAGCGCTGATATGCAAATTCTACAGGATTTCTGCATTTGACTTCAATGGGGAAATCAAAATTCACAATGGAAGTTTACTGTACATATATTTTGTACAGCAAAAACTGCAAAGTTCTTTTTCCATTTGGTACAGACTTTCCACTTTGGCAGGATTTCCACTGGTAAATCCAATCTGCAGCATTTCTGTCCTGTGTGCAGGAACCCTTAAAGGGGTTGGCTCACTACAAGGATTGCTTTTTCTGTTAAAGATCTTGCAAAAACAAGTCATTTTGCAATATATGTCCATTACCAGTGTCCTACCTATTCCTAGATTTCCCCTTTTGTATAGGTTGCATCAGCTCCTCAGGTCACTATAGCTACAGACCTGTTCGATCTCGCCTGATAGTCAGCTCGAGCTGGCCGCTATAGCTACAGACCTGGTGTCCTCAGCAGCTCATCACTGCAGGGAAGTAGTAGCCAGTAAAGCGAGTAAATTCAAAATGAAACTGAGAAAACAGGACTGAGGTAAGATGAATCAATGTAGTGAGACAACCCCTTTAGTGTACTGCACAGGTCGGCTCTCAGCTAGCTGCAAACTGACCGTGCATGAGAATGAGGGCGACACTTGTGGACATCCTTCTTATTCACTTCTATAGGAGTTCCGAATATAGCCAAGTGTGTGTGCTCAGCTATATTCAGGAGCTCCCATAGAGGTAAATGGGAAGTCACAAGCACCACTCTGCTTATTCTCATGCACGATCGGCAAGGCAGCTACCTGAGAGCCGACCTGTGCAGTACACTTTGCTTCGTAGGAACACCCTTTTAAGGTTGTGTTCCCACAAAGCCAATTCCTGCTAACAGGTCAGGAAAATGGCTGTGCTTGTGCAGCTCTCGTCCATTCGTTCCTATGGGAGTTCCAAATCTATATTCGGAACTCCCATGGACATGAAAAGGTAAGAGATCCCCATTTTGCAGCATCCTCTCTTATAACAATGTGTTGTGTTGTTCCTCTGTTAGTCCTCCTTTAAAATGTGTTACTGAATCAGTCAGCTGGGTGTTACAGTTCCATTTTTTAGTGTGGTGTGCACACATTGACTCTCAGCACTGATTGGACAATGCCAGACTGTGCAGTGACACCCCCCCCAATTGGTAACACCCAGCTGACAGATTGCTAATGAATTTCTAAGAGGAATAACAGGGGAACTACACATTATAGAGTTTCTAGAATTGTTACTTCACATGGAAAACACTTTAAGTACTGACCAAAACGGACACGTGAGGAACAGTCTCAGGTCTTATTTAATGAACTATACACATACGGATGTAAGTAGAGTCTGAAGGCCCTGGGGCCTGGGCCCTGGGAAGGACATGGATTTAGTAAAATGTTAGCTCCAGTAGATCTGAGGCCACATGTAGCCACAGTGCAGTCACCCAGGTAGGCAGAAAAGTGCTGGGCAACATATAATAAAGCCACCTATGTCAGCAGGATACGGTAATAGCTGTAGATGGTGCACAGATATGCGGGACTCTTTATAGCATGTATACACAGTAGTGAGGAGAGGCTGTAAATTCTCAGTTAGAAGATGATGAGACTTTCCCGCATCCCAGCGCTCTCATGTTACCCCTGATCTTAGGACTGCGGTTAGACAGTAACCAGCGCGGCGTTACCTGTGTCCTTTACACCATAATAAACATATTTAGCTAATTAATGTGAGCAGGGGATTGTATGTTTATTGATCTCAGGGTTCCCGCTCGTCTCCGGTTTCCTTGGAGCGTCGCTCACTGTAGTGTAATCATTTAATACGCTCCCATTTTACAGCTGAGTAATTAAGGATTACCGCAGTGTTTACCACCTTTATCTAATACATAAGATAATCACACGCGGACAGTCCCCATATCTGATTGATCGTAATCACTGAGCACCGTCGCCAGAAGAGACAGCAGAGAATGGCCCTCAAGAGATGCATCGCTCGCTGCGTCAATAACCAGTCTGCTTCATTTTGCCTCATTTTTGGATTCACTGGGAACTTTCCAGAATGAAATAGGAGGAAAAAAATTTAATTAATTTTGCTTATAGTGCCGGGCTCTCAGGTGTGAATACCTATGCATCTATACATTAGAAAGTACATGCTTTACACCCAGTGACTTCAGAATATCGGGATGGTTTTGGCAGCTTAAGCATTGATGTTAATGTACATACATTACTTATCCTGTTCTGATCCTGAGTTACATCCTGTATTATACTCCAGAGCTGCACTCACTATTCTGCTGGTGCAGTCACTGTGTACATACATTACATTAGTTATCCAGTACTGATCCTCAGTTACATCCTGTATTCTACTCCAGAGCTGCAATCACTATTTTGCTAGTGCAGTCACTGTGTACATACATTACTTATCCTGTACTGATCCTGAGTTACATCCTGTATTATACTCCAGAGCTGCACTCACTATTCTGCTGGTGCAGTCACTGTGTACATACATTACTTATCCTGTACTGACCTGAGTTACATCCTGTATTATACTCCAGAGCTGCACTCACTATTCTGCTGCTGCAGTCACTGTGTACATACATTACATTACTTATCCTGTACTGATCGTGAGTTACATCCTGTATTATACTCAATAGCTGCACTCACTATTCTGCTGGTGCAGTCACTGTGTACATAAATTATATTACTTATCCTGTACTGATCCTGAGTTACATCCTGTGTTATACTCCAGATGTGCACTCACTATTCTGCTGGTGCAGTCACTGTGTACATACATTACTTATCCTGTACTGATACTGATTTTCATCCTGTTTTATACTCCAGATCTTCTCTCACTATTCTGCTGGTGCTGTCACTGTACATACATTACTTATCCTGTACTGATACGGAGTTACATCTTGTATTATACTCCAGAGCTGCACTCACTATTCGGCTGGTGCAAGCACTGTGTACATACATTACTTATCCTGTACTGATCCTGAGTTACATCCTGTATTATACTCCAGAGCTGCACTCACTATTCTGCTGGTGCAAGCACTGTGTACATACATTACTTATCCTGTACAGAAACTGAACAAGCAGTGATTTGTCTTTTGTTCCGTATTCCATTGTTAAATGTTATTCTCTCCTAGAAGGGGTATATGAAGCCCTACAGAAGCACCATATGGCGACACATAGAGTGCCTACTGGTCCCTAGTACAGAAAATTAGGCATTGTTTGTGCCCACCATACATTAACTATATTGCGGTGTGCAGAGGTGGATTTATTATGACACTTTTCATGCAGGTTCATAGTCACTTCCAAAAAATGTACTGAGTAGAAAGTTAACAAGCTGAAGAGGGGCCATTCAGATGCAGAGGGGTTAAGATTACGAGGGTGTTGGGGTTCAGCTTCCGTCCAGAAATTAGAAAGAAGGGTTAGCTGGAGATGATGGATTGTTTTCTTTCGCACATTCGCCCATATCACCTTTGTCTCACTTAGATAGACTTAGTATAATTTTGTACCGTGTTAGCCATAGAAAGTAATAGGAAATTTTTAGCATGTAGTTGTGCAGCTTCTTAGATGGTCGTAGACAATGAGAGACAGTAGGAGGTGTCAGTCCCAAAAATCTGTGCCGGATCTTTTCTTCTCTGTCGGTCACAGCTGCAGTTTACAGTGTTAAACTTTAATCCTACTCAGACCTGTTAGAAATCTGGGCTCAGCTGGCGATCTCTTCAGTGCTAATCCTGTATCTGTCACAGGCTCAGAGCATTACCTGATCACCTCGGTGAACACCAGGGGGGCATCCAGCGCCGCGTCTTATTGAAAGCATTTAATGTGTAGGGCCAGAACACAAAGCATCATCTGCGTTGACTTAAGGGGTTGTCTCCTGATGACATCCCCTGTCCATATGCTCTAATAGAGGAATATCATAGAGGGAAGAGGGTCCCCTGCTTAAAACCCCCTGCATGAGTCAGAATGGAAAGCTTCATCCATTTATTGCATGGGGTATCATTTATCAGGAGGGGATGTCATGGAGGGAGGGGGTCCCCTGCCTGAGACCCCCTGTATGAGTCAATGTGGAGACCTGCCCTGGAGGACGTGCTTCATCCATTTATTACTTAGGCTATCATTTATCAGAATTGTCACCATGTAATAGAACATTTCTGCTGCAAAGTCTGTAGGAGACATCATGGAGGGAAGAGGGTCCTTGTAGATTGTGAGCCCTCGCGGGTAAGGTCCTCTCTCCCTCTGTTGTGCCAATTGTCATTATCACTTATCATTGTACTCGTTTGACTTATGTTATGTATGTAACCCCCTCGAATGTGCAGCGCCCTGGAATCAATGGCGCTTTAAAATACTTAATAATAATAATAATAATAATGGGGAGCTGCTCTGGAGGACGTGCTTGCTCCATTTATTACATGGACTATCATTCATCAAGATGGTCACCATGTAATAAAACCGTTATGCTGCAAAGTCTCTGACTGCGTATAACTTCCCCCATTAAAAAACAGTTTTGGGGGTGTCGGGAAACCCACTTGTGTTATAGTATTTAACCTGTATTCCTAATTTAAATCATTTCATGTTAGCAGCATTCATAATCCTATACTTTCCTGTACAAATTAATACAAGATAGTGTGAGCAACTTAAAGGGGTATTCCAATCTTCCAACTTCCAGGGTTGCATCCAGCTCTTTGCTGGCCACAGAGACACTTGCTTGGCTCTTTTTGAAACTCTTCTATGGGAGTGTGTCCACCTCTTCTATTGGAGCGTGTCCACTTCTTCTATTGGAGCGTATCCACCGTGTGTCCACCTCTTCTGTGGGGAGCGTGGCCACCTCTTCCTGTGGGGAGCGTGTCCGCCTCTTCTGTGGGGAGCGTGGCCGCCCCATACTGTGGGGAGCGTGGCCGCCGCTTCCTGTGGGGAGCGTGGCCGCCCCGTCCTGTGGGGAGCGTGGCCGCCTCTTCCTGTGGGGAGCGTGACCGCCCCTTCCTGTGGGGAGCGTGACCGCCCCTTCCTGTGGGGAGCGTGGCCGCCCCTTCCTGTGGGGAGCGTGGCCGCCCCTTCCTGTGGGGAGCGTGGCCGCCCCTTCCTGTGGGGAGCGTGGCCGCCCCTTCCTGGGGGGAGCGTGGCCGCCCCTTCCTGTGGGGAGCGTGGCCGCCCCTTCCTGTGGGGAGCGTGGCCACCTTATCTTTGGGAAGGTGTGGCCACCTCATCTCTCTCTGTAGCTAACCAGGATCCAGCAACAGAAATTAAGAGATGGGAACACCATTTTAAGGGCTATGTTCACACAATGTTTTTCATGAGTATTCCATAACTCAATCCGTGGGAAAACCATGTAAATACACGTTTCACTGTTTTCATTGAGAAGCCTTGATGTAGTTTCCAATATTGTAGTTTTCCACCATAGATGTGAAATCTACAGGTATAAAAATAAAAAATAAAAATAAAAAAAACACGTCACCTGTTGACAGGGTTTTCACTGGTATTCATGGTATGGATTAACCCCATGAAATGAGGCTCATCCACATTCCAAACCGCGCTAAAATCTGTAGCAAACAAGAGTGAAAATCTGCGGCAGGTTTCACCAGTGTATTCCACGATGTGTGAACATAGCCTAAGTGTTCATCTTATTTTCACTAAAGCCCAACATGGGAAATTGGGAAACCTAAAACTTACCCCATGACCTAGAGCTGGGGCTCCTTTTCCTCAGCACTAGACTTACCTTTTAGGTTCAAAATCCAGGGGATTATTCATTTCATAATATTTTTAGAAAGTGGTCCACCTTTCCCATTCAGACTTCTGAGCTCCCTCCAACCCTATAAAGATTATAAAATAAATCAACATAAATGAGATAAAGAAAAATAATAAAAACATAAAAAAAAAAAAGACTTTAAAAGTGTTATGCAATGTTTAATTCTCAGTAATACATCCTATAGTATCTGTGGATGTCTCTGCTGATCGGGAAGTGCTCCAGGGCTGAAGGGGGGAAATGAGACCTTTTAGGTGATTTTTCACTCTTTGGTCTCCATTTAGTGGGTATATTCACACGGCTGATTTGGACGCTTAGGCTTTGTCCACCCCACAGAGGACAAAATACTGGTCGGGTTCTAATTAGAATAAAAGCAGTATTTCATGTCGCAGTTATTGCAGGCGGTTTTCGGGCCGGCCCGCATGGAACAGTTCTATAATCCACCGTTTTCCAGCGGATTATAGATTATTTTTCAGCGTCCAAATCAGCTTCGAATACTCGTCTGCAAACTGCCTCATATACAACATTTTTCAGATTCTTTTTTGATTAGTTTTTTTGCTCGTGGTTTTTTAGAGCTGTTTATTTATTTTTTTTTAAAGCACCCATACAAATTACTTCCCAGGGCAGTTTTGGATGCGGATCCGCACCCAAAACGTGTCACACCTGTAGAAAAGGGTTATAAAGCTCTCTATAGATTCCTATGACCATTTTACTCGTGGAAAACGCCTCAAGTATTGACGTCACCTATTTTTCAGCGCTGAAAATAAGTGAGTGTAACAGGCGTTAAAACCACATTATATGAGCTTTACATAAGGATCAATGAAAATGAACTGGAGGCATTTTTCAGTCATTTTTAACACTGTTTTTTGGGGCGGAATCTGTGCCAAAACAGTGCCCAAATCAGTTGTGTGAACATGTAGTAAGACTGTCTTTGTTGCCCATAGCAACCGGAGCTCAGCTTTCATTTCTTATACTGCTCTTGAAAAGGAAAGCTGAGCTCTGGTTGCTATGGGCAACAAACCATAAAACTCTCTCTTGCCCATAGCGACCAATCAGAGCTCAGCTTTTATTTCTTATCCTACGCTGCAAAAATGTAAGCTGCGCTCTGATTGGTCGCTATGAGCAAGAGAGAGTTTTACTGTTTGTTGCCCATAGCAACCGGAGCTCAGCTTTCCCTTTCCAGAGCAGTTTAAGAAATGAAAGCTGAGCTCTGATTGGTCGCAATAGGCAAGAAAACGTTTTACTGTTGGTTTCCGGTAGCAACCAGAGTTCTGCGTCCCTTTTCCAGTGCAGTATAGGAAATTAAAGCTTAGCTCTGATCGGTTGCTATGGGCAACAAGGACAGTCGTGCTGCTAGTCAGTTTCGATAAATGAGGTGTCTGTTTACTGTGTGTCCCAATAAAGCTCCCGGTGTATATGGTTTGTGTGTGTAAAAAAAAAAAAAATATATATATATATATATATATATATATATATATATATATATATATATATATTCACTCTCCCCCGTTACCCAATGGAGGCACGAAAAGTGACTTTTCGTCTTCTGTCTGGGCGTTACATATCGGGGTTACACATTTGGTTTTTGTATAGCGCAGCATAAAGTGGTATCGAGTAAAAAAAAATTATTTTTTTTCACGTTTCTGCACAGTATAATGGATGCCTTTGGCCTTCTGTATCTGGTACTTCCTCCAATACATATGTCAGACAGACACTGCAAGACGGGCTCTTAAAACCACCCCTGTCCATATCCCGTGCTTGGCCATATGTAAGTCTCTAGGAGCAGCTGCTGCTTTGGTGACCAGTCCATCCAAGCATTATATGAGTGGCTATTAGGCAATTCTGAGTTAATAGAGGGGGGTCCTCTGCTGAGGATTCTCATCTCTTGCCCAGAGTGGAGACAAATTACACAGAGTAAAAAAGGAAGAAAAAAAAGCTTCCGTAGATATTTAGAAATATTTAAGCCTTCTATTGCTTGAAAAAGACTCCACTGTGAGCTGCAATGTTGCTCTTGGGTGAATAAACGCATCGCTCTGTTTTGGAAGTGTTGCCTCTTTTCATTTTTTTAGAATTACGAAGAGCGTCTCTCGCTCACTTTTCCTGTCCTGCATTACACAGACCACCCATTGATATGAATGGACACCGTGTAATGCTTCCTTTCTCCTGTGGTGGCGCCACAGAAAAAAAATGAACACTTACTGCCAGGTTTCGAAACAGATATCAGCTGATCACCGGGGGTGTCAGCACCTTGTGGTCATCTTATTGTCAAGGAACCATTTATGCAATTAGGCAGGTTTGGACTGGCCCACATGGGAAACCCCTGGTGAGCTCCTAAATGTGGCAGACCTGGCGTTGCTTTTCAACTGCATATATATCCTCAGGAGAGGCAGAAAGGCAGAGGAAGAGGCAAAAAGCAAGAAAAAGTGTAAAAGGGTACATCTAGGGTTTTCAGTTGGTTTGTCAGACGATTTTCGGATCTGAAAACCGACTGTCAACCATCCCTGTAGACGTCAATAGAAAATCCGCCCAGTAGTCTACACAGCACGGTTTTTCTACTGGACGGATATTTATATCCCTGGTGTTCTGAAAAATTCGGAACTTGTACATTCTCCCGCCTGTTTTTTGGTATTCATTGATTAGGGGAACAGGCGAATTTGCAAACCACAGATGGAATCGTCCCCCAAACCATCAAAAGACAATCAAATATTGGTCGAATTCTTAAACCGAATCCGACCGGCGTTTTACAACTACCATGTGGCCGTACCCTTAGAGCTGTAGGGTGGGCCCCCAGAAGCAACTCCACCAGTTGGCCCTAAGAGCCATCCAGACTAGTGGGTCCTAGGCACCACAGTCCCAACACTGCAATTAGGGATTCTCCAAACCAATGAACCCCTTGAATCTGCCTGAATACAGAGTTTTTGGTGCAATTTGAGCCCGTATGCATCTTCTAAATGCAATGAATTGTGATGCTGCTTTACTGCATCCCATAAAATAAAGGACGGCGCTGCACACCCCGCCTGCCCTAGCGGCATAGGACACGTTAATTACCTCTCCATTCACACACTCTGCCCTCTTGCACCTCCTCTGTTTCCTCTGCTCCGTTTCAGAGCTATTACTAATGTAGGAAAATCAGTAACATTAGTCATCTTAAAAGGGCTATTACTCAAGATGATTTAAATTGTGAAAATGTCAGTGTGCTGCCTGCTAGAGATGCTGTGATTTACACCCACTGACACCACTGTGCCACCGAGCAGGGACAAAAAATAGAAAATGACTTATATTCTTCCCTGGATAGAATCTAGAACATAACATCTCTTCAGGTTGCACCATTAGTCATACCTGCTGCACGCTTCACACCAAGGATACTGCAGGGTTAACAATGGTCTCCTGCAACCCATAAAGATATCTCCTAAGGATGTTACACAGATGACAGAGTTGGTTTGTGCTGAAGACCAATTGTATGCACTGTAAGGAGTCACTATGTCTTGAAGTATAGATCGAGCAGAAGGTGTTCTGGCTCTTGGTGAAGTCACAGTGTGCTAAAGGTGGTTTTACATAGGACTGCATGTACACCCAAACAGAAACAATACATCCGCAAAGAACTGTATCACCTACAGCTCTGCTACATCTTCCAAGCACTGTCTCTCCTTTCCAGGCAGAACTTATTTAACTATATTATGCTGTGCAGGACTCTATGAAAATTCATAGAACAAAGAACAGGGATACAGTGGCCTAACACAGTTTTCTTAGAGTGTTCCTATAAAAGGGTTATACTCTATTGACAATCCTTTTTTTTCTTCTTTCGGAGGTTACCTGGACCGATTGTCCTAATGCGAAGAACCCCCTCTCCCCCAGCAATCAGCTGTAACTTGTGGGGGGAACACACTTGCAGGTTTCTGAGATCATTGTGCTAGGTTCTTTAAAGGGGTTGTCTCACTACATTGATTCATCTCACCTCAGTCCTGTTTTCCTGGTTTCATTTTGAATTCAGGGGCATGTTTACTGGCTTCTACTAGGCTGCAATAGAAGCCAGGTCTGTAGCTATAGCAACCAGTGGTGGCAGCCTATCACGAGAGATCAAACAGGTCTGTGGCTATAGCGACCTGAGGAGCTGATGCAGCCCATACAAGAGGGGATATCTAGGTATAGGTAGGACACTGTTACTGGACACATATTGCAAAGTGACTTGTTTCTGAAGATCTTTAACATAAAAAGCAATCCTTGTAGTGAGACTACCCCTCTAACCATAAGAGATACTCATTGAAGTGACACTCTCTAAATTCTACATAAAGGGGTTGAGTCAATGTAGACATTGATGACATATGGATAGGATATGCCATCAATGTCTGATAGGTGTGATGCCATCTCTGCGACCCTGTCTATACATTAATCTGCAGGATATACCATTAATGGCCGATAGGTGCAGGTCCCACCTTGGGTATACTCAGAGCTCCCATTAATTTAAATGGGAGAGACCCGACCACTTCTCCATTCAAAGTAAAAAGGTTTCAAGCCTCGTTCTTGAGATAGGTGCGGGTCACAGAGGTGGGATCACACCTATCAGACATTGATGGCATATCCTATCCATATGTCCTCAATATCTACAATGAGACACCCATTTAATATTTAAGGGTTCTGAAAGCAAGACCCTCCTCTATCAACTCATGAGTCTATAACATGGTGTTTAAAAAATCGTGCTGCGACTCCTTTACCCCTTTAGTGACATTTGAAAAACAGTTACTATATTTACACCATAAATGTACAGCACAGAGATGTTAAGGACTCGTAAGGTGTCTCCATATCATCCGCAATGGGTGCCAACCGTGTTTTACAGCTGACACTAGCACAACAGCCGGGATCAGCGATAACTCCAGTCCGGGACGTTTACCATCTTAAATATTGCAGTCAATAATGACTATAGTATCTAAGTAGTTAGACAGAAAAAGGGTGCTCTCTCTGTCATCCCATTAGCACCCACATATTTGATTTCAGGGTGCCAGTGAGTTTCTGTGGCTTCCATTGGCACAACAAAGGCCCCCAGGTCTGCCTTTTTTGTCTACCTAGTTTGTGTATGAGGCCCTGCATTGATGATGCATGTTAAGAGTATTGCAAAGTATTATTAAAGCGACCAGGTCGTTGCATGTTAATGTCATTGCAAAATGCTTTATGTTAACAAATAAATAAATTAAAAAGTACATATACTTTGTTAATGCCACACCCGTAGTAACCCATACTGTAAAAGTAACTTATGCTTTTATTTGTGCATTTTTCTATTTTTTTCACTAAAATGGAATAGCAAGAAATTGTAGTTACCCTGAAATTGTACAAATTAAACTACAGCTCATCGTACAAGAAATGTGGGTATTATATTCACTCCGAAATAATGGTTAAAGAAAATACAGCTAGTCCTGCAAAGTGCAAGCCCTCTTATGGCTACATCAATAAAAAATGTAAAAAGTTATGGCTCAAGGAATACAACGAGGACGATATGATTAAAAGAAAACGATCCAGGGGCTGAAAGTCCAAAATAGCCAAATTCTAAAGGGGTTAATAGGAAGCTAAAGAGGTCGTCCAGAAAACCAAAATAAAAAAAATCGCCTTGTTGAGTCTTTATTCATCTCCCTTTAATGTTATATTTGCTAATTTGGTCTTTTTCCCTTGCTATATGGAGCCTTCCTCCTCTGCAGCCGAGCAGCAGCATTTTCTGTGTCGAAGCTGTTTTCTTTTGCCATGTAAAATTTGTAAGTCTCGGGATCCTTTGCTTTGCTCTGTCTATCTTTCTTCCTTCCAACCTCAGTATCTGTGCACATCATGTTGAAATAATTGGGAGGCAGGGCCAAAGGGGTGTGACTTCAAAAAATTGCCCTATAAAAACCACACTCTTTTGGTCACCTGACCCCCTGGGTTCCACACAAATTGTTTCAAGTGTATGGAAACTCAGGACAACTAAGCTTCCGGTCATCGAATGTCTGATGTAGAACTGCAGGAAGCCCACAGAAAATGTTATGAAAGTATATAAAAAAAAGTTCCAAACTGTGGGGGAGGAATAACTTAGAAATTTTTTTTTTTTTTCCAATAAACAAACCCTTCAATATTGGAATTTTTTGGGACATTATTGGCCAAATTCTTGGGGCTCAGCTCCAGAACAGCTGGAGAATAGTATGTTCCTTAGATCTAGTGGACACTTAGGGCGCGATGTCCGAAAATTGCTGGTGCTACGTCAGTTTTTAGGCGCATTAAATAAGTGTAAAGTGCGCCAGAAAATCCGACCCTATCAAAAATCTGGCGTCAGGTATACCTTGAATAGTTAACATAATGCGCCTAAAAATGATGCGCTGTGCGCCTCCATAACGATATGCGTCTATTGAGGCGCATAGCACATCATTACAAGTGTATATGTGTTAGGCGCATTACAGGTATGTGTTAGGTGCATTCCATATACAGTACTTGTAGTGATAAGCACATGCGCGATGTGCCTCGATAGGGGCATTACATACGCTTCTAATGATATGCTGTGTGCTGCGATTTGCGCTAATCGCCGCACAAAACATTTCATTGGTAGAGTATGTAATGCCACTATCAAGGCACATGGCGCACGGAGGCGCATAGCTTATCATTACAAGTATATGAAATGCGCCTAACATATACTTGTAATGAACCTAACACATACTTGTAAAATGTGAAATGCGCCTAAAACATATACACTTGTAATAATGTGCTATGCACCTCAATAGGTGCACTTCGTTATGGAGGCGCACAGGGCATCATGTTTAGGCACATTGCAATGTGTCGGTCCCGGCATATAATGCGCCTAGTTTTGGTGTACGACAATTCATATACATCCAAAATATGGCGTCAAAAGCGGTTTTAGCGCAGTATAGACCAAAAAACTGGCGTAGGCGTGTTGGGAAATGTCGCCCATAGTTCTGTGATGACCACTATTTTCTTCACCAGTATAGAGAATGCTCTCTTAAAAGTATGTAGTACGGGCCCCTTGCTCTTTACTTCATATCATAGAGCCCCCGTAAGGTTCTCTAACAATCCAGCGATGATTGTGAGCTATGAAATCCATTAGTCCCTTACATGCCAACTAAAATTAGGAAGCTGCTGGCTGTTTCCAAGGTCACAGTGGGGACCCCCCGTACCACTTAGACCCCCTGTGAAGTAGCACAGGTTATATATAGATGTGTTGCTTATAGATCCTTCGAGCTCTCAGGAGAGGTGGCATGATTCTTTGTCAGATCTTTTTAAGGACAAAGTAAGGGCATCTTAAAGTAAAGCTTGAATTTCGTGAAACCTCAAGCAAATTCTGCTGATGAAGCCTTAAACCAAAAATGATGCAGAAACGTCACCTACCCCCTCCCACCCAAACGTGTATCTGGAATGTTTCCAGTTGGTGCTAGTATGTTATTTTTATAATAATTTTGGATCTTCTCTTTTGTAGATGAACACGTCCTTGCTGGGAAGCATCGGGATGCTGAACTCCGCTCCTCAGCTACGTTGTATTAAAACGTATCAGGTGCCCCCGGTTCAACCAGCCTCCCCCGGCTCACTCAACGCCCTCAGACTGGCAAGACTCATCTGGACTTCCAACCGCAATGTCATCCTTATGGCCCATGATGGCAAAGAGCATCGATTCATGGTCTAGGAATTGAACAGCTTGTGCCCACCTTCTGCACATCCACTGCCCCTCTTCCAAATTGTCCATAGCATGATCGCTGCAGAAATTGTTATTGTCATATCATTCTTGGGGTAGATTTTGCTGTGTTGGTGCTGCATGATTCCCCAGTAAATGCTACAGAATGGGAATCCTTTCATGTACACAAGACGTGCTGGAAACCCCTATTCCTCTCTGTAGAGTATAATAGTAGAAGAAGCTTTTGCTGTATAAATTCACCTATAACATTCTAGATGTAGTTTGTATATAGTGGTGAGTAACTTTATAACCTTGAGGGACGTCATGTCTTCCACTCCTGACACAAATAGAGCTGCATTCAGAACTCTATTGGTCGCTATGTGAATCAGTCAACAGAGTGTTGACGGACACACCCACAGCGACTCATCTAAGACACGCCCTTTGCAACTGAGTTAATATTCTGCATTGCACTGCACCCTGCAGCAGATTTGAGCTCAGTGGTAAGGAGCCAGAGATGCTTTTGAATGCTGCTTTAGCTGTGACTAGAGTATGTATTTGTAAAGTCACTCAATAGCCTATGTAGATAATATATGGATGTAAATTGTAAGATGGTGTTTGAAGGTGATCCTACATTAAACATGACACTCTCTCCCATTGCATTTCGCTATCTTAAGCTGATTGTTTCTACACGCGTGTCTGCTTGTTTCATTCCATACCATGGCGTGTCAGTCCACATGGTTCTGTACCACCGGATTGTTTACATTTAGTAACATTGTATCAAGGAGGGATCATTCCCTTTAAGAAGTCCTTCCCTCCGTCATAGCTTCGTCTTGTGTCGTATGCCTTGGTTATCTATTCTCTGTATGTATTTTATTTGCCATGTGAAATGTGAGCTTTGTACTTAGCATTAATTTAAGAGGATGTGATTCCTAATTAAAGTGTGACTGTGTTATAGACTGTATATATTATGTTTGTTAACTTTATCGATGATATGAAATGTATTGCACGTCCCAAAGACACGGTGGATTGTAGAGTCGGACTCTTTTCAGACTCGGCACTTTCTAGTTCCTAGCAGGCAGAGCTGTGGGAGGGGTCTTCTCAGCAAGTCAGCAGTATCTTGAGCCCAGTGATGGCTTCTGACTGGTACAAGATACGTTTCTACTCCCTTGCTCCATCTACTCAACCAAGAAATTTAAAGAGGTCCAACAGGATTAGAGAAGTGGATGCTTTCCTCTAAAAACAACCTCCAGAGCCTGGTCATGGGTTGTGTATTACAGCTCGGCAACATTTAAGTCATACTTATAACACTCCTGTTTCTTCATTTTATGTTATTATTATTTATATAGCACCGTTATATTACACAGCGTTGTACAGAGAGTCTTATTACTCACATTGGTCCCTGTCCTCATTGGGGCTTACAGTCTAAATGGCGGCTTACATTTTTTTAATGTTATTGGAGTGTGTGTGCATGTGTGGAACAGGAGTTCCCGGAGGGAACACACACAAACACAGGGAAAGTATACACACTCCTTGTTGATGTAGTTCTTGGTGGGATTGAACCCAGGACTCCAGCTCTGCAAGACAGTGCTCACCCCTGAGCCACCGTGCTGCACTGTGCTCACCACTGAGCCACCATGCTGCACTGTGCTCACCACTGAGCCACCATTCTGCACTGTGCTCACCACTGAACCACCATTCTGCACTGTGCTCACCACTGAGCCACCGTCCAGCACTGTGCTCACCACTGAGCCACCGTGCTGCACTGTGCCCACCACTGAACCACCGTGCTGCGCTGTGCTCACCCCTGAGCCACTGTGCTAACCACTGAACCACCGTGCTGCACTGTGCTAACCGCTGAACCACCGTGCTGCGCTGAGCCACCATGCTGCACTGTGCCCACCACTGAGCCACCGTGCTGCCCTGAACTAACCACTGAGCCACCGCGCTGCATTGTGCTCAACCATGAGCCACCGTGCTGCACTGCGCTCACCCCTGAGCCACCGCGCGGCCTTGTGCTCTACCCCGAGCCACCGTGCTGCACTGTGCCCACCACTGAGCCACCATGCTGCGCTGTGCTCACCACTGAACCACCGCGCTGCATTGTGCTCAACCCTGAGCCACCGTGCTGCACTGCGCTCACCCCTGAGCCACCGCGCTGCATTGTGCTCAACCCTGAGCCACCGTGCTGCACTGCGCTCACCACTGAGCCACCGTGCTGCGCTGTGCTTGCCACTGTGCTGCGCTGTGCTCACCGCTGAGCACAGTCCAAGAGACTTTCACAGTCTAGAACACAAAAAGAGTGACACTTCTGTAACTCCCACCCCAAATATTCCCATTCCCAGATTTTAGGCCGAATAGGGGCTAAAATTTCTTGGAACTGGGAGAGAAAAGGTTTGCAGTTATAATTTAAGTAAATGGTGCTGAGCTTCAATACCACACACAACCCGTATACAAGCGTGGCACTGTTTTTAGAAAGAGCAGCCATGTTTGTCTAATCTTAGTAACACCTTTTAAGTTCTTATGTTTATTGTGAGCTGGCTTTGTAATTAAACTGTATAGGCATAGACCTGTGATGCTATTAACTTGTGAAGGTCAAACATATTTGCCATATTGTAGGGCAAAACCACCATCATGCCAAAGTATCACCCCCTGCTGCTGTCCTTCACCATCCAAGAAGATGAGCTTGTATCCTTCCTCGAAGGGTGCCGCAACCCTCTAACTATTTACCCCTCACTTACATATGTTGTATAGCCTTACAATAAGAGCTAACAAGGATATCACTGGGCCCATGCAAAGGATGTATTCCTGTACTAGTCATATAAGGGGGCACATACTGTTGTTTTAACACTTTAGTATTGAGGTCTAAAGGTGGTTTGCCTCTGGTTGTCTGCAGTGGCACCCACATACAGTGGGGAAAAAAAGTATTTAGTCAGCCACCAATTGTGCAAGTTCACTTAAAAAGATGAGAGAGCCCTGTAATTGATATCATAGGTTGACCTCAACTATGAGAGACAAAATGAGAAAACAAATCCAGAAAATCACATTGTCTGATTTGGAAAGAATTTATTTGCAAATTATGGTAGAAAATAAGTATTTGGTCACCTGCAAACAAGATTTCTGGCTCTCACAGACCTGTAACTTCTTCTTTAAGAGGCTCCTCTGTCCTCCACTCATTACCTGTAGTAATGGCACCTGTTTGAACTTATCAGTATAAAAGACCCCTGTCCACAACCTCAAACAATCACACTCCAAACTCCACTATGGTGAAGACCAAAGAGCTGTCGAAACAAAACTGTAGCCCTGCACCAGGCTGGGGAGACTGAATCTGTAATAGGCAAGCAGCTTGGTGTGAAGAAATCAACTGTGGGAGCAATAATTAGAAAATGGAAGACAAACAAGACCACTGATAATTTCCCTCCATCTGGGGCTTCACGCAAGATCTCACCCCGTGGGGTCAAAATGATCACAAGAACGGTGAGCAAAAATCCCAGAACCACATGGGGGGGACCTAGTGAATAACCTGCAGAGAGCTGGGAACAGTGTAACAAAGGCTACCATCAGTAACACACTACGCCACCAGGGACTCAGATCCTGCAGTGCCAGACGTGTCCCCCTGCTTAAGCCAGTAAATGTCCGGACCCATCTGAGGTTTGCTAGAGAGCATTTGGATGATCTAGAAGAATATTGGGAGAATGTCATATGGTCGGATGAAACCAAAGTAGAACTGTTTGGTAGAAACACAACTTGTCGTGTTTGGAGGAGAGAGAAAGCTGAGTTACATCCAAAGAACACCATACCTACTGTGAAGCAGGGGGGGAGGGGCAACATCATGCTTTGGGGCTGTTTCTCTGCAAAGGGACCAGGACGACTGATCCATGTAAATGAAAGAATAAATGGGGCCATTTATCGTGAGATTTTGAGTGCAAACCTATTCCAAGGTCCTGGAGTGGCCTAGCCAGTCTCCAGATCTCAACCCCATAGAAAAGCTTTGGAGGGAGTTGAAAGTCCGTGTTGCCCAGCGACAGCCCCAAAACATCACTGCTGTAGAGGAGATCTGCATGGAGGAATGGGCCAACATACCAGCAGCAGTGTTTGCCAACCTTGTGAAGACTTTCAGAAAACGTTTGACCTCTGTCATTGCCAACAAAGGATATATAACAAAGTATTGAGAGAAACTTTTGTTATTGACCAAATACTTATTTTTCACCATAATTTGCAAATAAATTCTTTCCAAATCAGACAATGGGATTTTTGGGATTTGTTTTCTCATTTTGTCTCTCATAGTTGAGGTCGACCTATGATGCCAATTACAGGGCTCTCTCATTTTTTTAAGTAGGAGAACTTGCACAATTGGTGGCTGACTAAATACTTTTTTTCCCCCACTGTATATTCATTGGGTAATGCTGTTTTTCTCTTCCATATCATCTGATTGGTTATGAAAATTCGCTTCTATCCCTTTAAGAATCCAAAATTGAAAGCACACTAGGTATACACACAAAGTATACAATAGTATGCTTTGTGCATGACACAAGGACTCTCTCTTTGGTCTTCACAAATTTTTTGTGTCATACTCCGCCCCCTCTTAGTTTCTGCACTAAGCATAGCACAGTGTATCCATTTTACCGGAGTGTTCCTTTAAATTCTTTTTTTTTCTGTTGACTGTATAAGAGGCTCAGATTCGCACATTATGCCTCATGTGCAGTCTAAAACAAAATCAACAAGCCACAAATTACGGCACAGAACAGCTTATAAGGCTTCATTTAATTGGAATAATTAGGATGAGGTCCAATAAATAGAAGCGGATGACAGCATTGGGCTCCCCGCACAGCCTTCGAGCTGGCACTGTGTATGTTTGAGATCAGTGAGGCAAGTACCAAGATGGTTTTAATTACTGCATATTCCCTGCATATATATCTCTAGAGTGATCTCCCTCCCTCATCTATGACCGCAAAGCCTTTCAGCGGCACCCTCCCGTTTCCTGTTCTAAATTATATGGCCAATTTGTAGCTTGATTGCTGCCTTAAAGAAGTAATAAGTTAGTGTAATATTGAAATTCAGATCTAGTACAAGCTCGAAAGCAAAATATTGCTCATGATGTATAATAGTTGTATACCACTCAGGCCCCATTGTGTTGTTATAAAGCTGCAACATATCCATCAATGCCGCTCTTGCAGCACTGTCCTATGTATGAACAAGTTTTCAGTTTCTCTACAGCACCTCCACAGGGGAAATAAGGTATTACATGGCTCTCATTGAAATCATTGGGCTGTCAGAGTAATGCATGAACGGTCTGGATCCTCCAGAGAGAAAAAGAAACCATATGCTCATGTTTCTAGGTATGGGACTTCAGTGTCATTGGTCGGTGTATTGTGCCTTCTCTGTTTTTTACATGTTAGACTTATAGAGGCGGCACCTCATAGCTTCGGGCAGATGATGGAAATGTAGTACTCAAGTCACATCAAGTCACATCTGTAAGTTGCTGTAGACTGTCCAAATAAGTTTAAAAGTATTACATCTCCTAGTTCTTTTTCTATTTGTAAAGTGAATAAATGGAAAATCACTTTTTCTCTGACTCCCTAATGTACATGCACACTTGGCTCGACTGAGCATGCATGTATTTCCAATAGAGGGGAGAGGGGAATAAGCTTCTGTCAGACAACTGTTGTCAGGGAAGGGTCAAAATATACAATGGATATTTGGCTGGACTCACCAGGTTCAGCCAATTTTCATCCAATTTTCCATGTCTATGGATACCTTAGTCCAGGCATCCTCAAACTATGGCCCTCCAGCTGTTGGGAAACTACAACTCCCATCATGCATTTATATAATCTATAACAGGGAATAATGGGAGTTGTAGTTTCCCAATGGCTTGAGGGCCGCAGTTTGAGGATGCCTGCCTTAGTCTATAATTAAAACAGGCCACCAGTGTTTGTCCTCTTCAGGTGAGAAGGAGCAGCTACAGCTGTTACTGATATGTCTTTTTGAGTAAATACTAGTATTCTCCATGAAATAACAGTCGTGGAGCATCTTCTCTTATAACTCTGTGTTGTGTTGTTCCTCTGTAATTCCTTCTAGAAATGTATTACAAAATCTGTCAACTGGGTGTACCCAATTAGGGGTGTGTCCCTGCATAGAATGACATTGTCCAATCAGTGCTGACAGAGTCACTGTGTGCAGGGATACGCCCCTCTGATTCAGTAATAAACTTCTTGGAGGAATAACACAACACAGAGTTATAAGAGAAGAGGCTCCAGGATTGTGATTTCACAGGGAATACAAGGATGTACTAAAATAGACCTGTCAGGAGATGTCACAGGTCCGCTTTAAAAGGGTTTTCTCACTACCCTTGGTTTAACTTGATGGACATGTCTTTTTCAACCATACTAACTATGGCAGGCATCCTCAAACTGCGACCCTCCAACTGTTGGGAAACTACAACTCCCATAATTCCCACAGTTATAGATTATATAAACGCATGATGGGAGTTGTAGTTTCCCAACAGCTGGAAGATCGCAGTTTGAGGATGCCTGAACTACGTTATGTACAATGATTAGCTTCCAACATGTATTAAAAGGTAAATGAAGACTTTTACTAAATACATTACTCTTTTGATATTGCACTGGTCAGGAGATGAGAGAGATTTTATCTGCTCTGAGTGCACACAGGTATGTCTGGGTTACCGTGCATATCTCCCTTGCTGACTAGACACCCGAGCAAGGAGTGACGCCACCATAGTCCAACGGAGCAGAGTCTTTAGCAAGTTTAAATCGTTTGCCTTTGATGATCACTTGTTTTCACTCCTTGGAGCTTCATAGCTTTGTTTGCTACATATTAAATCTCCTGCACTTATATGTCTGTATGCTCAGCTATAGAGGAGCTAAATATGCTAATCACTGCTAGAACCACCTATATACCACCTAATAAAACCACCTACAACTTGACCAGGCAGTGTGAATCTGAAGCTGCCTGTGACTCTGTGAAACAGCATGGTGAGAAAACTCCTCTAAAGGCATGTTCACATATGGTGTGTTTTACAGATTTCAGTGTATTTAGCAAAGAGATATTCAAAAATTCCAATTGCAAAATGCTTCCCATTCTTTTCAGTGGTAATCCGTGCTATAGTTCCTGTGTCACAGACTTTTTTCACTGTGGATTTCAAATGACCTAGCACTGTCCAATGTAGAAACCACGTCAATTAATCAGGATTATATTGCTTTAATCTGTGTCCAAAACTGCACCAAAATCTGCAAATGTAAACCAGGATTTGTGCTGTGGATTCTTCGCGGGACGTTTCCATTGGAACAATCCATTGTGTGAACAAGGGCTAAAAGTTGTACTAAAAAAGTTCATTTCCTATAATAAATTCCATCTATTTTTTATTATTTTAATACTTACAGTATATATTAGATCAGGCACATCTTGACTGCTCTGTTCTCGTCCTTCATGTAGACTTTTTTGGAGAATGTAGCTTACCAGGGATGTGGATATTGTGTATTGGCTGATAGGAGACACGCAGGGACATCTGCTAGATAGATCTCCATCAGCTACAATAGGATAGAATATATTTTTTAATTTCCTAACATTGCAATTTTTTGTACTTTTAAATTATTGTATCATACTTGTTGTATATTTATCATCTTAACTCCAAAAGTTTGTAGAAAATCTCATATTTCCCATCATACACTGAACCTTTAACTATTGTAGAAATCGTAAAGACCTACGCATTTCCCATCATGGAGTACATATATCATCCCCTGTCCATGAAAATGTGTGACTCCAGGCTTCCCAGGAACATCATATTTTGTACTAATGTCCTGCATTTCATGGTTACCATGATGTTTAAAGGAATTCCCATTTGACTAGCTTTAAACATGTAGGTAAATAGAGGTAAATAAAGACTATTACCAAATACATTGCAGTTCTGATTTTGTTTCCCCTCAGAGTTGGAGCAGGTTTTATCTCATATTTGTGTACACAAGCTTCGCTAAGTTACCAAACATCTATCGGCTCAAGAGTCCCAGCCAGAGAGGTGATGTTCTCCCTGCTGTGTCTTATCAGCAGTACAGGAGCTTGTTTATCTTTCTTACTGACAGACTGAACCCTCTAGAATCCTGTAGTCTTGTGCCCTGCAATTTAGACCCCCTCCATCACCAATGTCCTTCTAACAGGCTCAGCTAGGAATAGCAGAACTTAGAATGTCAATCACTGCTGTAGAAATGCCCACAGCCTGAACTGGAAGTGGGAACCTGAAGCTGGCTGTGAGGCACAGGCTCTGTGAAACAGCATGGTGAGAATACCTCCTTAAAGGGGATTATGTTAAAGGGTCTTACCTTTTTCCAGAAACTACAACACTTGAAGCAGACCTACAGTACCAGATTCAACCAGTCAGTAATAGTGATACCTGTTAATGATTAGGAAAAAATAATCAGAAGTTTATTTTTTCTCCTCTCCAACCATCTTACTAGGAGTAATTGGGATTTATCCATGATGTCCCACTGACCTGGAATAACCATAAAGTGTTCTTGTGCACCAGTCAGAGTAATCGTGAGGTTTATGTTCCACATGCTCCTGTCCGAGAGTAATAACGTGTTCATGATGTCTTACTATCCTGGAGTAACCATTAAGTATGCTTGTTGTCTTCCTATGTTACAGAAATTAAGATCATGAAGTTTTATACAGTGCTCTCCTCTCCAATGTGTTCATACCCAAAAACTAAAATGCATCCAGAAAAAATCTATCTGATCATGGTCATAAAGTTTACGCGATACTCTTCTGCCCAGTGTGGTTATAACCAAGAACCATACTGCATTTTCTCCTGGCGAGGAGCAATCTTGAACTCAACGTGATGTCCTATAGTCCATGAGTAGTCCTGATTTCTACAGATGAGCCCTTTCATATGTTTACTCTAGGCTTAGTGTATACCAAGATGAGTGGCATGAGATAACCAGCTCTGAAACAAAATAAAAAAAATGATTTTGCAATACTCTGTCGGTAGTTGTTTATGCTATATTTGTTTAGACAGTGGTTATGATGTAAAATGAAGCCTGTTGATATTATAAAATTTGTAGCAAATTGTATAGTAGTATAATGTTTTAGAAAATTGTATAGGATTTGTATCAGTTGGAGTCCTAAACAAAATTTGTAGAAGGTTAAAGTTATACTCATCTGTATTTGATGCCCTGGAGTAACACTCTTCTGCACAATGTGATCATAAACAAGAACTATACTACCTGTTCTCCTGTCAAGAAGTAATCATGGACTACTCTAGGTGTCCAGTTGTCCTGGAGCAATCATGAAGTATACTTTATTGGTAAATTATTCATGATCAAAAAGTTTATTCAGTGCCCTACCATTGTATGCAAGAACTTTATAAAATATTCTTCTTCTCAGCGGTAACCATGATGCATGTTTGATGCCTTACTGTACTGGGATAACCGTTAAGAACACTTGGGGGCCTCCTAACTTGATTATGATCATGAATATTTAGTTCTCCCCGTCCCACTTATCTATATCCAAGTACTCCTTCAGTAAACCTACTTTGTGTCCTGCTGTCGTAGATTAATTTATACTTGATGCACTGCAGTAGCCATAAAGTATATATATTATTCTGCTCTCATGGAGTAATCAAGAAGGATACTTTATTGTCCTGCTGCCCTGGAATAATCATGATGCAGATTTGATGTCCTGCTGCCCTGGAGAAATCATGATACAGATTTGATATCCTGCTTCCCTATAGCAATCATGATGCAGATTTGATGACCTGCTTCCCTATAGTAGTCATGATGCAGATTTGATGTCCTGCTGCCCTGGAGCAATCATGATGCAGATTTGATGTCCGCCGGCCCTGGAGTAATCATGATGCAGATTTGATGTCCTGCTGCCCTGGAGCAATCATGAGGCAGATTTGATGTCCTGCTGCCCTGGAGTAATCATGATGCAGATTTGATACCCTGCTGCCCTGGAGCAATCATGATGCAGATTTGATGTCCTGCTGCCCTGGAGTAATCATGATGCAGATTTGATACCCTGCTGCCCTGGAGCAATCATGAGGCAGATTTGATGTCCTGCTGCCCTGGAGTAATCATGATGCAGATTTGATGTCCTGCTGCCCTGGAGTAATCATGATGCAGATTTGATGTCCTGCTGCCCTGGAGCAATCATGATGCAGATTTGATGTCCTGCTGCCCTGGAGTAATCATGAGGCAGATTTGATGTCCTGCTGCCCTGGAGCAATCATGAGGCAGATTTGATGTCCGCCGGCCCTGGAGTAATCATGATGCAGATTTGATGTCCTGCTGCCCTGGAGCAATCATGAGGCAGATTTGATGTCCTGCATGCCCTGGAGTAATCATGATGCAGATTTGATACCCCTGCTAGCATCTGGACAGCATCATGAGGCAGATTTGATGTCCTGCTACCCTGGAGCAATCATGAGGCAGATTTGATGTCCTGCTGCCCTGGAGTAATCATGATGCAGATTTGATGTCCTGCTGCCCTGGAGTAATCATAATGCAGATTTGATGTCCTGCTGGTCTGGAGTAATTGTGAAGTATGCCTTTGATGTCTTATTTTTCTATAACTATGATCATGACATGTACGTCATGCTTTTGTGCGTTGTGATCATATTCAAGAACTATACTTCACATTTTCAAACCCAGGAGTATTCCTAATACTGCCTCAACATTCTGGAGTAATTATGAAGTATACTTGATGTCCTCTTGTTTCGGAGTTAGAATGTGTATGAAGTTTACTCAATGCCTTCCTTTACAACAGGATCATAACCAAGAAGTATGCTCCCTTTTTCTGTTAAAGGGACACAATAATCAAATTTTTTCACGTAGTATAGTTATATGCAACTATTGCAAACTAACTTTTTTTGAATTGGTGGTTTTATATAATTTATTCAAGTTCCTCTATGTTCATGACTTCCTGCCTTGTCCTTGACTTCCCCTCTGTGAGCTCTGATAGCCTAACAGTAGATTACTTAATGATCCTTCTTTCTGGATGGTTATGGCCAGAGAAATGTAAAGATGGTCAGCCATTACCTGATAAGTATGAAGAAAACCTTCACAGTGCAGAAAAAATTACCTTATTTTCCATTCATGTATTGCTTCTAATCTATAATAATCTTATATATCCCTGTGGAGAGAACAATAGAGCAATCATTGTCATGTCCTACTATTTGTAGTGAAACTATATGGAGATAAGTAGCATCTGAAATAAAGTGAAATTAGTCCACCCTGTCATACAAAAGTTTTCACTCACAAAGAAGGACAATAGTTGTTATGTTATTTTAATTGCCTACGACTGCCGTAATAATGGAAAAAAAATTGCAAAAAATTCTAAAAAATAATAATTTTCCAGGAATATTGGTTTTAACAAAAATATTCCTTTCTGATAGCAATGTGCTGATCACCCTGGATTACTCATGAAATATATTTGATGTGCAAGGTTACTGATACTGAGGAGTAATCCTGTAGAACATCTATGATATTCGCTTCTGGAATTAACTTGGTCACTTTCTATCTAGGTTTCAAAACCAATATCCCCTATTAAAAGACTGGGGGCTCAGTGGTTGAGGAAGGACACAGTTGATCACCAATTAGCGGTGATGAGAAGAAATGAAGCTTCCCTTTCGGTTGTGTGACATTTATAAGAATTGCTTTGGTAACCTGCTTAAGTTATATCTTCATAGGCCATTCCAGAAGATAGAAGATGTTCTCGGCCTGCCGTGAGCTGTGTTACTTTTGTCCTATTTTGTTCAGAGGTGATACCAGGTGGCATGACGTTCTGTGATGTGGCCTTTTAGAAGTAAGGTGTTATTGTGATTAAGCTTATCCTATTTGTTAGAATCAGACACATACGTTAAGGCTGCCGTGTGTGTACGTTGAAGTGTCAAATGCTATAGAATCTCCAGAGAGGCGCCGTCCTACTTCTTATTAGAGCAGAGGAGAACAGAGTAGCAGATGGTCTGAGTATATGTGAATCCAGGCTGTGTGTTTTGAATGTCATTGTATAAGACCACAAAAAAGAATACAAAAAAGACAAACATACGGTGCAACAATAGAACAATATAATGTGTAATAGTAAAACATAAAAGGCCCCTTTCTTGTTGCCTCGGTTCCCTGATCACATCACTTCAATAAGAAGATATCTGTTTTTATTCATTTTTTTTGTGGGGGGAAATTAATATTTTGATCAAAGTCTATTTTCACTTTGCATTTGCCCCTTTGTTTCATTACTGATACCTTCTTTTGATCACCTTCATGGGGCAAACGTAAAATCTATTTTCACTTTGTATTTTCCCCATTGTTTCAATGATACCAATTTCCGGTCACCCTTGTGGGGCAAACATAAAAACTATTTTTACTTCTGTCCCATGAGTGATACCTTCTTCCGATCATCTTCAAGGGGCAAACGTAAAATCTATTTTCACTTTGCATTTGCCCCTTTGTTTCATTACTGATACCTTCTTCCGATCATCTTCAAGGGGCAAACGTAAAATCTATTTTCACTTTGCATTTGCCCCTTTGTTTCATTACTGATACCTTCTTCCGATCATCTTCAAGGGGCAAACGTAAAATCTATTTTCACTGTGCATTTGCCCCTTTGTTTCAATTATACCAATTTTCGGTCACCCTTGTGGGGCAAACATAAAAACTATTTTTACTTTGCTTCTGTCCCATGAGTGATACCTTCTTTTGATCAACTTCATGGGGTGAACGTAAAATCTATTTTCACATTGTATTTTCCCCATTGTTTCAATGATACCAATTTTCAATCACCCTTGTGGGACAAACATAAAAGTTATTTTTACTTTGTGTCTGCCCGATTAATGATGTCTTCTTTCGATCACCTGAAGTCCTATGAGAAACATCAGAGGAAGTGAAGTTCCCAAAGGAGATTTATAGAGAAGTTACATGTATATGTATATGTATGTACATGTATATACACATCTTAATTTTCTGTTACTATATATCTGTTCTAAAGTGGGCAATGCTGGAGTGTAGTACTATGCCTCAGATTTGGGTCTGGCCAGTTCATCCTGATTTACGCCTGCCAAAAATCATGCAAACAGTTACTCCAGACAGAAATAATGAAAAACATCATCCAACAGAGTCTGAAGTGCAACACTACTTGGAGATTTTTCATCAGAAGGCTAAAGGTGCTATCACACGGCAAAGCCCAAATACCAGTCGGACTTTCCGACCGCTATTTAGTCTCTTTTTTGGCACGCAGGGGAACGGCTTTTATCTGTGGTTTGCGGAGAAAAGCCCTCCCCCTTCGCACCCACATGTTCATGTTCTGGCTGAAAACTGGGTGTAAGAATGAACATGCTCTAAGTTGTTCGGACCGCTAGCGGTGTAAAAAAACGTGGATTGCTGTACGGATTTTCTATTAAAATCATTGTAAAAGGTTATCATACACCATCTCTGATTCATAGGTTTCTGACCATTGTTGGAGTTGTAGGGAGGGAGGGGCACACCTCTTTCACATCTTCTGGGAATGTATACAGATACAGCCCTTTTGGAGGGAAGCACAACACTTACTGCAAGAAGTAGTGGGTTTGCGGGTTCCTTTGGATTCTAAGCTATTTCTCCTGCATCTGTTCCCTCAACCCATGAATAAAGTAGGAAGGCAACTGACAATTCATATTCTCACGGCAGCCAGATGTCTGATTTCCAAGAACTGGAGGTCTCCCCTCCCTCCTTCCAGATTTGATCTCCTTCATAGGATACAGGATGTACGCAGAATGGTATACCTGATGGCTCTCCTTAATGACCAGGTGGATAGGTTTATGAGTATTTGGACCTTATGGGTCCGTCAACTCAGGCCTTTCATGTAGACAACTACCAGATTTGACTAATTAGTTGTGAGACCCCATCACCTATTGTTTGTCTCCTAATGTGTCTTGTAATGTCTATGTCTGTTGTCTTTGTTTAAGTGGGTTTTACTGTTCTCTTTTTGGGTGTTGTTTGTTTATCACTTGACCGCACTTACCATCCCTTGCTTCTACCAGTGCTTGATGATAGGGTATTTGAAAAAGGGGTTAATACCTGTTTAGTTGACCCCCTAAGAAACTTTGCATGTAAAGTCCAAATGTGGAAATTGTGGGAGCAAGGTACCATTCTCTATAATTAAGGTTCGAGACTCTGGGATATCTAGGAATGATGAAAGTTCTACGTGCGTAGGTTTCTCATGAGAATGGAATGCTGTATTCACTATTGTTTTTTTTCCCTGTTTTTTGGATGCTCTTTGTGTGTTCATTGAAAATTTTCTTAATAAAAATACAGTTAAACAGAAGAAAAAAATCATTGTAAAATGTTGACAGTCGGTTTTACAGATGGTTTTCGGATTTGAAAACCATCTGTAAAACCGACTAAAAACCTTTGCCATGGGGACAACCCCTAAGGCTATGTCTCCACAGCACAGCTTTTTAGTCGTTTTTTCAGCATTTTTCATTTTCTAAAACCACTGAAAAAACGACTGAAACCACAACCCATAGACTTTAAAAGTAAAAATTTACTGCAGTCTCCAACCAATGTTTTTTTTTTTCCTTCTCCCAGTTATTTTTTGTACCATGTTGCAAAAAACTACAGAGCAGGGCAGAAAATTTTATATTGAAATCTATGTTAACCACCGGACTTTTTTTGGCACGGTTTTTGGACGGTTCTGCTAAAAAACTGTCTAGGTATCTTAACAAGGTATATGAATTTTGTGTACATTAAAAACTGCTAAAAACAGTCCAAAAATTGCGCCAAAATACTGAAAACAACCTAAAAAACTGTTTTGGACAAAAAACTGACGTTCAAAGCAGTTTTTAGATTTTGGTTTTTGACGAGTTTTTTGTCCTATGCTGTGTAGACCTAGCCTAAGATTTCCACCATTTCTCTGCCGGATATGCAAGATAGGAGGATGGGGGAAGTAAGGTAAGTGGCTGCAAAAAGATTTCCTTCATTGCTAATATCAAGGAGAAATTATAGAAGTGGACTGGGACAATCAAGGCTTTGCCTTCCCCTTCATATTCATCATGCAAAGGAGATGGTGGTCTGTGTTGAGAACGAGTCAAGATATCTAATGTTCATAGGCCATTTAGATAGATAGTGTCACCTCCTTTCCATATGCACACACAGTGTTACCAGTCTGTTGTTACCCCATGAGTTGAAGTTAGAGCAACAGTGATAGAAGATTCAGTGGTTGCTCCGGTCTTACTACAACCTATGCGGCCAATCTATTGGAATCACTGCTCAGTGATGGTAATGGTGATGCCAATGGTAAGTCATGTGCCCATGGAGGCCACTGATTGCCTGCAGCGGTCACATGCCTACCTCTTGTAAACGGAGACCAGAGAACCTGCTGGAGCTGGGGGGGATTAAATATGTGAGTACAGATTTTTGGTTATTTTATAGTACTGGCTGCTACCTTTGTTATTTTTTTTCGGACAACTTCTTTAACAAACCAAAAAAAAAAAACATGAATAAGAGATAAGTCCAGTATAACCATAGCGCAAGGAAACTTCGCTCAGTACTTGAAAGTTGAGTATGAGTGTAAAATATGTTATCATAAGATAAGTTATTTTTTAATTAATCTAAAATGTATCAAATAGACCCAAAAGAAAGTTGAAGGACTTTAACAGTGCTTAAAGGGGTTGTCTCACAATGTTGTTTCACAGAACCACAGGCAGCTTCAGATTTACACTTCCCCACTCTTCCTGGTCAGGCTAGAACAGTGATAAGCGTATCGGCTCTGTATTCCCAGCTCTTCTAATTGCAGAGACATGCGAGTAGAAGATGTTATCTATAGTGCAGAAGGCTTTAGAACTCAAAGGACACAATCAAAGTTAATCTCCTTTGTTTGCTAGAGATAACACACTCTGTTCTCAAGCTGCTGTCCATCTTGATGACATCACTCTCTGCTCTCTGTCTAATCAGGAAGAGAGAGCAGGACGGTAACCAGAGAAACCTGTGGGCACTCAGAGCAAATAAAAATGTCTCTTATTTCCTGACCAGGACAATATCAAAAGCCTAATGTATTTGGGAAAAGTCTTGATTTAATGTTCTCTACATGTTGAAAGCGACTTTGTAGTGAGGCTACCTCTATAAAGGTTATTTCACGTTCTTCATACATAAGACATACCTAAATTTCCAAGATTAGAAAAACATGGCTGCTTACTTCCAAACACAATGCCTCACCTGTAGATGGAGTGTGAATGGTTTTACAGCTCAGCCCCATTTACTTACATTTTGCTGAGCAGCAATACCTGGCACCCCGTTGATGGGTGTGGTGGTATTACCCTGCTTTTCTAATCCCGTACAACCATTTTAATTTTTTTTTGCTCAACCTTCTCTGTGCTGCTGTTACCACAGTATGACTTTGTTGTTTAGAACATTAGTGTTGTGTTTGGATGTGTAAATGTAGGCAGTTTTGTGGCTTTACATGAAGACTTGATGTAATTAGCATCGTGCTGTAAGAAATGATAATTGTGTCATTGTGTATTGTAAATGATTATACTGCCAGATATGGCAAATATGAGAGATCTGTAAGATGCTTGTGTACATATCTGTGTGTAATAAAAATGGATCTAGAGTCCGTTATGGGGGTGTATCATAATTATTACCTATGCTTCCAAGTGCAAACTGGACAAATTAATGGGGTGTATATAATTTATCAGAGACAGAGCGGCTCTGACTCGAAAATGTGGTCTAACCACATATGACATAGTTGTTTACTCACTTTAAAGAGGTTTTCTCACGAAAGCCCCACAGTGTGCTTACTCTAGTCAAACAAAGGTCTGTTTATGCAATGAGCTGAGAGTAGCTACAATGTAGCTGGGTGGTTAACACTTCTGCCTTGTAACATAGAGGTCCTTGGTTCAAATCCCTGCAGGAACCATACATTTGGATTTTTTTGTTTTGTTTCAATGCACATACCTGGTTGAGTTTTTTTTCTTTCTTTTTATATATTTGCGCTGTTTGACTATACACAGTTAATTCAGATTATTATGAAATATCCAGAGTAACCACTGTGTGCAGCACGGACAGCAGCTAGACGAGCTGGGTGTGACTTAATAAGGTCCTATTAGGTGGTCTGGGGTATCTGACTGCATCCCAAAGCTGCTGAGGGTCCATAGAGCCAACACCACCATCCAGGGGCTCCCACAGATGCTCAATTGGGTTCAAGTCTGGGATATTAGGGGGCAGGGTAGTACTTGGAAACCTTGGTCATGCTCTTCTAACTAATGTTGGGCATTTCTAGCCTTGTCATGTTGCATCGTCTTGCTTGGAAGATATATCTGCCCCAGGGAAGACAATCTGCATGTATGGGTGTACGTAATCCCCAAGGATGGATTCATACCTAAATCAGTTGAGAGCACCTTCCACATGGATGACTGGCCAAGAAAATGCTGAAAACATTCCCCAGAACATAACACTGCCACCACCAGCTTCTGTTCTTCCAGCAATGGTTGCAGGTCTTGTTCTCTGATTTTTTTTTACCTGACACACCAATGTCCATCCGTTCATTAAAGCAGAAAACAGGACTGCTCAAAGAAGACAACCTTTTGCCAATCAGCAGAGGTCCAATTTCGAGATTGCCAGGAAAATTCAAGCCTTTTCGCTGGTGCATCTTTATTAGCAGAGGTGCAGTGAAATCTGTCCCATACTTCGCGTGCCTCGGTATCTCACGCTGATCAGCGCCTACTCCAACGGCGCGAGGGGGCGGACGCCCGCCGGCCCCATAGACATGCCACGATCGTATTGTACGAGCGGGGAGAGGAGGCGTTATCCATAGTTCTCTATGAGAACTATGGATTACCGTAATTTCGGCGCGCATCTTGCCCGTATTAGAGCGCAAATACGCGGCAAAATACGTGCCGAAATTACCCCATGTGAACATAGCCTTAGACACACATCTGGTAGCCCCTTAGTTCATTTTAGTGATGTGCTGCTCCCCTGTAGCTTGTCAGTCCACCCTTTCACACCTTCGTAGCTGATGTTCACCTCACACACCTTCGTAACTGATGTTCACCTCTCACACCTTCGTAGCTGATGTTCACCTCACACACCTTCGTAGCTGATGTTCACCTCACACACCTTCGTAGCTGATGTTCACCTTTCACACCTTCGTAGCTGATGTTCACCTCACACACCTTCGTAGCTGATGTTCACCTCACACACCTTAGTAGCTGATGTTCACCTCACACACCTTCGTGAGTCTGATGTTCACCTTTCACACCTTCGAGTTTGATGTTCACCGTCCACACCTTCGAGCTGGTTCACCTTTCAAACCTTCGTAGTTTGATGTTCACCTCTCACACCTTCGTAGCTGATGTTCACCTCCACACACCTTTCGTAGCTGATTTCACCCACACACCTTCGTACTGAGTTCACCTTTCACACCTTCGTAACTGGTTCACCCTTTCAAAACCTTTGTAGCTAAATGTTCACCTCACACACCTTCGTAGCTGATGTTCACCTCACACACGCCTTCGTAGCTGATGTTCCCCTTTTTCACACCTTCGTAAGCTGAGTTCACCTCACACACTCTTTGTAGCTGATGTTCACCTCACACACCTTCGTAAGCTGATGTTCCCCCTAAACACCCTTCGTAGCTGATGTTCACCTTTCCACACCTTCGTAGCTAAATGTTCACCTCTCACAACCTTCGTAGCTGATGTTAAACCCTCTCAAAACCTTCATAGCTGATGTTCCCTCACACACCTTCGTAGCTGATGTTCACCTCACACACCTTCGAAAGCCTGATGTTCACCTCACACACCTTTGTAGCTAAATGTTTCACCTTTCACACCTTCGTAGCACCTCTCACACCTTCGTAGCTGAGGTTCACCTCTCACACCTTCGTAGCTGATGTTCACCTCACACACCTTTGTAGCTGATGTTCACCTCACACACCTTTGTAGCTGATGTTCACCTCACACACCTTTGTAGCTGATGTTCACCTCTCATACCTTCGTAGCTGATGTTCACCTCACACACCTTCGTAGCTGATGTTCACCTCTCACACCTTCGTAGCTGATGTTCACCTCACACACCTTCGTAGCTGATGTTCACCTCTCACACCTTCGTAGCTGATGTTCACCTCACACACCTTCGTAGCTGGTTCCCCTGTCACACGTTCTTAGCAGGTTCACCTTTCACACCTTCGTAGCTGATGTTCACCTCACACACCTTTGTAGCTGATGTTCACCTATCACACCTTCGTAGCTGATGTTCACCTATCACACCTTCGTAGCTGATGTTCACCTCACACACCTTCGTAGCTGATGTTCACCTCTCACACCTTCGTAGCTGATGTTCACCTCACACACCTTCGTAGCTGATGTTCACCTTTCACACCTTCGTAGCTGATGTTCACCTCTCACACCTTTGTAGCTGATGTTCACCTCTCACACCTTCGTAGATGATGTTCACCTCTCACACCTTCGTAGCTGATGTTCACCTCTCACACCTTCGTAGCTGATGTTCACCCCCCTCACACCTTCGTAGCGATGTTCACCTCACCACCCTTCGAAAGCTGGTTCACCTCACACACCTTCGTAGCTGATGTTCACCCCCACACACCTTCGTAGCTGATGTTAAACCCTCTCACACCTTGGGTAGCTGATTTTCACCTCACACCACCTTCATAGCTGATGTTCACCTCTCACACCTTCGTAGCTGATGTTCCACCTCTCACACCTTCTTTAGCTGATTTTCCCACCTCTCACACCTTCGTAGCTGATGTTCACCTCAACACACCTTCGTAGCTGATGTTCACCTCTCACACCTTCGTACTGATGTTCACCTCACACACCTCGTAGCTGGATGTTCACCTTTCACAACCTTCGTAGCTGATTTTTCACCTCTCACACCTTCGTAGATGATGTTCACCTCACACACCTTCGTAGCTGATGTTCACCTCACACACCTTCGGTAAGCGGGTTCAACCTTTCACACCTCGTAGCTGGTTCACCTTTCACACCTTTTCGTAGCTGATTTTCCCACCTCACACACCTTTGTAGCTGATGTTCACCTTTCACACCTTCGAGCTGATGTTCACCTTTCACACCTTCGTAGCTGATGTTCACCTCACACACCTTCGTAGCTGATGTTCACCTCTCACACCTTCGTAGCTGATGTTCACCTCACACACCTTCGTAGCTGATGTTCACCTTTCACACCTTCGTAGCTGATGTTCACCTCACACACCTTCGTAGCTGGTTCACCTTTCACACCTTAGTAGCTGATGTTCACCTCACACACCTTTGTAGCTGATGTTCACCTCTCAAAACCTTTCGTAGCGGGATGTTCACCTCACCCCAACCTTCGTAGCTGATGTTCACCTCACACACCCTTCGTAGCTGATGTTCACCTCTCACACCCTTCGTAGCTATGTTCAACCTCTCACACCTTCGTAGCTGATTGTTCACCTCTCACACCTTCGTGAGCGATGTTCACCTCTCACACCTTCGTAGCTGATGTTCACCTCACACCTTCGTAGCTGATGTTCACCTCTCACACCTTCGTAGCTGATGTCACCCCCACAACACCTTCGTAGCTGATGTTCACTTCACACACCTTCGTAGCTGGTTCACCTCACACACCTTCGTAGCTGATGTTCACCTCTCACACCTTCGTAGCTGATGTTCACCTCACACACCTTCGTAGCTGATGTTCACCTCTCACACCTTCGTAGCTGATGTTCACCTCTCACACCTTCGTAGCTGATGTTCACCTCACACACCTTTTATAGCTGATGTTCACCTCTCATACCTTCGTAGCTGATGTTCACTTCTCACATCAAGGTCGCGTGGTACCCCACAGTTTCTACGTCGCTTATTTGCAGCGGTGCCATTTTTCCACACACGATACACTTTCACCACAGCAGCACACCAACAGCTCACAAACTGCACAGTTTTGAAAAATGCCGCCACCCATGGCACGAAAGCCAATAGTCATCCCTTTTATTCTTGACCACAACAAGGGATATGTGTGCAGACAGCTTATCGCACACCTCATATACCCACCAAGCCAGTGCACCACACTTAACTTTCTTCATGAACTATGCACTGCCGACACAGAAAGTGCTCATAATAATGTGATTTAACGGTGTAGTAGACAAGTCACTACATTCAGCAAGATCCGCACACTCCTCTTCTCCTGTAGTTACAATCCCCACTGATGAAGGTGCTTTTTCCCTGCCCTACTTCACAGGACATGTCCTACCATGATGATGAGTACGAGCGGATGGAATACAAGGTGTTAACTATGTTTTACACAACCTTTCCCGATCCTGTTCAGCAATTATAAAGAAGTAACACCGCAAACTGATTTCTGTTTCACATTGTTTCTTGCAAAAAGGATGAACAGAGAATAACTAAGGAAATTACAATGCCAGACAGTAGAACAATACTACCTCCATGTAGTGTTCAAATTATGTCGCCATACAGCTCCCAAATGAAACTGTTATACCATTCTCATATTAGCAGCTGTGGTTTGGCTTAAAGGGGTTGTCTCACTACATTGATTCCTCTTACCTCAGTCCTGTTTTCTTGGTTTTATTTTTAATTCTAAGGCATGTTTACTGGCTTCTACTAGGCTGCAGTAGAAGCCAGTCTGTAGCTATAGCAACCAGTGCTGGCAGCCTATCATGAGAGAGTAAATAGGTCTGTAGCTATAGCGACCTGAGGAGCTGATGCAGCCTATACAAGAGGGCAGGGGCGTCACTAGCCAGTTTAATCCGGGGCTCGTGCCCCGGATAAACTGCCTGCTGCCCCGAATCTTTCATTCCCAGCTGACCCTCATTCAATACAGTAATGCGGCGCCGCATTGTTGTTCTCTATGAGAACCAACGATGCGGCGCGGGCGACTACTATATTCATTGTGTGCCGCCGGGGCTTCCTGTGCTGGGGCTGTCTGTAGAAGTGTAGGAGGAGCAAGGCTGCAGTGGGTCCTGGATGCCAGCTCCTCCTCCTCCAGCCAGCGAGCTGCGGGCGTCAGCTACTCCTCCTCCTCCAACCTGGGAGACCGGGGCACCGGCTCCTCCTCCTCCTCCAACCTTGGAGACCAGGGCGCCGACTCCTCCTCCTCCAGCCTGCAAGCCCCAGGTGTCAGCTCCTCCTCCTCCTCCAGCCTGGGAGACCCTGGTGCCGGCTCCTCCTCCAACCTTGGAGACCAGGGCGCCGACTCCTCCTCCTCCAGCCTGCAAGCCCCAGGTGTCGGCTACTCCTCCTCCAGCCTGGGAGACCCTGGTGCCGGTCCCTCCTCCTCCTCCTCCTCCAACCTTGGAGACCAGGGCGCCGACCTCCTCCTTCCTCCAGCCTGCAAGCCCCAGGTGTCTGCTCCTCCTCCACCCCGGGAGACCCGGGCGCCGGCTCCTCCTCCTCCAGCCAGCGAGAGCCCGCGCAGAGCAGCCTACAGCCTTACAAGGTATTTATAGTTTTGGCAGGGTCAAGCTGGAAATAACTTCATGTCAGGGGGGGGGGGCAAAAAAATTTACCTCGCAGTAACTGTCAGCTCTGGGGTCACCCTCCCCACAGGCTACAGTCTACTTTTTAAATTGATCAGCCCAATCGGATCGCAGTGTTATCTGACCCATAAGCTGATCTATAACGGGATTATACTTCTCCCAAAGGGGGTAATATAACTTTTCCCTGGGGGCAATAAATATTTTCTACTAAGGGGCATTATACTTCCCGGGGGGAAATATAATTTTCACCTAAGAGGCAATTATACTTCACCTGGGGCAAAAATATATACTTCTACCAAAGGGGGCAAAAAATACTTCACCTGGGGGCAATATATACTTCTACTGGGGGCAATATATACTCTACCAAAGGGGGAATATATCTTCACCTAAGGGGCATTATATACATCACCTGGGGGCAATAATATTTTCTACGAAGGGCAATATAACTTTTACTGGGGGCAATAATACTTCTCCCGGGGGGCAATATATACTACTCCCTGGGGGGGCAATATATACTTCTCCCTAAGGGGAATATATACTTCTACCAAGAGGCAAATATACTTCTCCCGGGGGGGAAATATATACTTCTACCAAAGGGGGCAATGTATACTTCTACCTAAGGGAAAATATATACCTCACCGGGGGGCAAAATATTTCTCCCCTAAGACAATATAACTTGTACCAAGGGCATTAATAAACTACCGGGGGGCATTATAAAACTACCTATAGAAGAATATAACAATTCCCTAACTGAGAGGCTTTATTTACAGAAACCTAACTGAGGGCAATATACAGTTCCCTATCTACGGAGGGACATTATATACCACTCAAGGGGGGCATTATAAGCAGCTCCCTAACAAAGGAGGGGACTTATATACCTACCCCTACGGGGGAGCCAATAAACATTTAATAAAACACTACAAAAATGATGACTGTATGAAATAAAAACGGGGAAGGAGCTGGAAAAGTAAATTCTGAATGTGTGTGTGGTAAATTTACAGACTTTTCTGGGGGAAAAACAAACATGGCGGTCCAAGTCGAAAGGAAAAAAAAGAAAAAGACGACCACTCCAATCAGAAAAAACGTCATCAGGATCACTGCCGGAATACACTTGTGTAGACCTGTGTACAACTGGAGTCACTATGTGGTGCGTGCATGTCAATGGCTGGCATATTATTTGGCCAGAAGGTAAATTTGATGTTCTTGGTATTTTTGATAATGTTATATAACAGTAGCCGGTAATAAGTGTGGTATATCGTTTCCATGATAGGGTATTATCGGTGACCATTTTTTTTAAGGTATTTCACTATTGTACATAAATGAGTGCTTTAAAAAAGTCAAATTTTTTCAGTGTGGCTTTCCTTGTACAGGACTGCTGAATGAAAAGGGCTGGATGTTTGTGAAATTTTGGGAAAATTTGTGACAGAAACCTACTTTTTTTTCTGTAAAAATCCATGCCGCGTTCACGTGTGGCGTGAAAAATACTTTTGGAACCCCCCATACTGAGCAAAATGTTAAAACAGAGGCCCGGGCCCCCGATTTTTAGGACCCTAGCATCGCCCCCCGGGAAAGGGGATATCTGGAAAGGTAGGACACTTTTAAAGGACATATATTGCAAAGTGACTTTTTTTGCAAATCTTTTAAAATAAAAAGCGCAATCCTTTTATGAGACAACCCCTTTTAAAAATGATTATCCTAGGGGGGGTTAAAACTTTGTAATTTTCTGTAGGTCCGACTGGATCATTCTGGTGGCGGACAGCTGTGTAGACCACGATAAAAACACCGAAAAATGTAATATTCAGTTTTGTTCAACCTCAGTCACGTGCATTCCAGAAACTGAGATCTGGGTTGTTGTGTCCAGGGTTTGCTTTTTCTGCCTACCTTACTGTTACATGGCGGCATAGAAGAAAATAGTCATTAGGGGTCCACTCCGAAAAATAGCACACACCTTTTTGCCAATCACCTCCGGCAGAATTGCCAATCGAGACTTCAATGCAGTTGTGAACAGAGCCTAACACGATGGACGCTATTCCCCAGCTTGCTGGACCTCTGAGGATATACATTGGCGTTGAGGGTGCTTTTGCACAGTGCATTTTTGGTTATTTGGTAGAAGTATGGGCTAATTGTAGTCAACTGCAGAATTTTAAGATTTGACTGGAATTGTGCTTAACCCTCCTACTTATTAGGACAGCTCGTCAGCGCCAGTGCAGGGAGAGACACTTGTAATTAGCAGCAGCTTCCCCCTGTGACAAATATATTCTAAATATATTCAGCAAAAAATAATGGTTACAAAAACAATACTATGAACTGTACCCTATAATCTCCTCTACATACCACGTTCATGTGAACTATTCTGCATCCCTTCACCTTAGCTCCACTGTCTAAATCCCCTTTGTTTTCTGCCCTCTTGCTGCAGCTCTCCTGAGGTCAAACCCCTGCTGCACAATGTAATAAAAAATAATGTGCGAAATATAGGGAAGAAACTAATATTGTGTGTGTATACATACAGTGGAAACCAGAAGTTTCTATACATTATATAAAAAGCCCCATCTGCATGTTTATCTCACTATCTGACATGGAATCAGAATAAACCTGTTGTAGGTCAATTAGGAATCAAAATTATTTATATTTGCCAAATGCCAGAATAATGAGAGAGAGAGAATTTTAAGGTATTTTTATAACTTTCTGCAAAGTCAAAGGTTTCCATACATTTCATTAGTATTTGGGAGCATCGCCCTTAATCTGTATGACTTGGGTCAATCGTTTTGTATCCTTCCACAAGCTTCTCACCATAGTTGGTAGGAATTTTAGCCCATTCCCCCTGACAGAACTGGTGTACCTGAGCCATGTTTGGAGGTCGCCTTGCTCACTCCTGCCTTTTCAGCTTTGCCCATACATTTTCAATAGGATTGAGATCAGGGCTTCGTGATGGCCGCTCCAGAACATTGACTTGGTTCTCCTTAAGCCACTTTGTAACCAGCTTGGCAGTAGCTTCGGGTCATTGTCCATTTGGAAGACCCATTTCCGCCCAAACTTTAACCTGACTGATGTCTTGAGATGTTACTTCAGTATTGCCACATAATCTTCTTTCCTCATGATGCCATCTATTTTGGGAAGTGCACTAGTCCCTCCTGCAGCAAAACAATACCACCACATGATGCTGCCACCCCCGTGTTTTACCGTTGGGATGGTGTTCTTAGGCTTCCAAGTGTCTTCTTTTTTCCTCAAAACGTAGCGATAGTCATTATGGTCAAACAGTACAATTTTAGTTTCGTCAGAACACAGGACATGTCTCCAAAATGTAGGTCTTCATTCCTGTCTGCATTTTCAAACATTACTCTGGCTTTTCTTTGTTTCTTTTGGAGTAATGTCTTCTTCCTGGCAGAGTGGCCTTTCAGCCCATGTTGATACAGTACTCGTTTCACTGTGGATAATGACACAATCTTACCAGCTTCCACCAGCATCTTAACAAGGTCTTTTGCTTTTGTTCTTGGGTTGATATGCATATGTCGGACCAAACCACGTTCATCTCTGAGACACAGAGCCCATAACCTTCCTGAGCAGTATGATAGCTGGACATTCCCATCTTGTTTGTACTTGTGTATAATTGTTTGTACAGATGAATGAGGCACCTTTAGGTATCTGGAAATTGTACCCAAGAATGATCCAGACTTGTGCAAGTCCACAATTCTCTTCCTGATATATTGTTTGATTTTTTTTTAGACTTTCCCTTGATGTTACACACAGAAGCCGTGTGTTTCTGGTGTGCATAAAAAAAAAACATCCACAGCTGTGTCTCTAATTAACTCAGAAGCTTCTAAAGATATGACATCATCATATGTGCGGTCCCAAAATGTTGAAAGGCAAAGTGATCCCAGTGTATGTAAACTGTTGACTTTGCAGAAAGTAATAAAAATGCCTTAAACATTCTCTCTCTCATTATTCTGGCATTTGGCAAATATAAATAATTTTGGTTCCTAATTGACCTAAAATGGGAAAGGTTTATTCTGATTTCATGTCAGATAGTGAGAAAAACCTGCAGATGGGGCTTTTTATATAGTGGATGGAAACTTCTGGTTTCACATATATACATTTGTATATATATGCACAGCATACAAGCATAATCAGTGAATGATCTGTAAAATATGGTGGAAAGATTGCTTGATTTGCAATTGTATGCACTTTCCTATGAATATGATCAATAATGATCTGCAGTCTGTCCATGTATAGTGGTTAATACATGGTCAATGCAGTATAGCATCTATACTACTCACAAAATATTTGGATATTTGGCTTTTGGTTGCACTTTCAGGATGTTCATATCATTTCTTGCTTTTTGCTTTAAATGAACTAAATTAGCCCATCTCTTTAGATGCACATGGCAAACTTTTAGTGTTCAGTACTTTTTGCACGCTTGC
>JAODAL010028276.1:0-53603 GCA_025379985.1 Phyllomedusa bahiana
AAAAAATCGGAAAGTTTGAATCGCTTGATATGCTCCGGAAAGAATTTGTTTTCCGTAGAGCTCGGAGGAAATCTTCTTTCACGTTATAGAAGTGGATCCTTGCTATGGTGTCTCTGGAGACCTGATGAGGTAAATTTTTTGGCTTTGGGATTCTGTGTATCCTGTCTATTGTAAGATCCGAAGAGGAGGAGTTAGGTAGAACCAGTGCCATCAGATCTTTTAGGTAAGTATGCAGGTGATCAGAAGGTACTGATTCTGGGATTCCTCGGATCCTCACATTGTTCCGCCTAGATCTGTCTTCTAAGTCCACGACTTTGGCAGCCAGTCGTTGTACCTCTTCCTCCAAGGCCTTGTTGGCATCAATGAGGCTATTGTGGGATTTTGCGAAGTCTGCCATTTTGTTTTCTATATGCTCGGTACGGGAGGCTAGAGAATGGAAGTCTTGCTTTAGGTCATCCATCATCTGCTTGATATCTGTTTGCAGTGATGAACGGAAAGAGGAGAACAAATGTTGCAGAGAGGAAACTGTGAGAGGTTGGGAATCGGACATGCTTGTGTGCTCCAGATCCACAGATTCTGCTCTGGATGAGGGTGTAGGAGAAATTGTGGAAGGGAACTTCAGGCCTCTGTTGGTTTGAGAAGAGGCGAAATACTCCGGGAGTTTTGTTGGTTTGTCTCTTTGATTTTTCTTGGTTGTGCCTCCCATAGTGGGTAGAAAGAGTCTAATATTAAGCTATATATTTTTTTTTCCTTCACCCCACTGAACACACTGATATGGAGTTCACTGGGCAGAAACAGTATTAGGAATCACCTCCGGATTTGAATCCTGTAACAAGGGGTCATCAAGCCCAGTACCCAAGAGATGGCAAGTCTGTGAGAAGATCAGCAGGGCTGGGGTTAAATGCAGGAGTGACAGAGCGTAGTCTCCTTCCAGAGAGGTGGTTTTCCAGAATGAGGGCCAAATAAAGGATTATTCCCTTAGCAGCAAGCACTGGGAGAGTACAGCAAGGGGTTAACTATGTTAGTCAGGAGTGACAGCCTATAGGCAGCAAAAAACAGCAAGAACTGGGAGAGTGCAGCAGGCTTTAACTTCGGGCAGTCATGAGTGTCAGCCTGCAGGCAGCTGCAATTGATTGTTCTCTTTGCAACAAGCACTGGGAGAGTGCAGCAAGGGGTTAACTCTGAGCAGTCAGGAGTGTCAGCCCCCGGCAGTTTAAGTGATAGATCTCCCTGTAGCACTTACTGGGAGGGTGCAGCAGGGGTTAACTTCAGGCAGTCAGGAGTGTCAGCACCACCAGCAGCTTAAGTGATTGATCTCCTTCTAATGTACTGGGAGAGTGTAGCAGGGGGATAACTCCGAATCAGTCAGGAGTGTCAGCCCACATACAGAGTAGAAGTTAGCTTAAACACTCTCAAGCAGGCACAAGGTGTCTCTTTCTCATACATGCCAACTCTCCCGTTTTTGGCGGGGGGGTCCCGCTATTTGGAGTCCCCTCCCGCCCTCCCGTGGGAGTTGGCATTCCTCCTGCCGCCAGCAGGCGGCGGGGGTTCTTTAAATGGCTGCGGCGACAGAGTAGCGCTAGTGCGCTACTCTGGCACCGCTGGCCGCTCCTACAGGCGGTGAAGTGGCCGCTGCGCCCAGCTTCACCCGCCCGGAGTCTCGCTGTGCAGGGAGGAGGCAGAGGAATCGTTCCTCTCCTCCCTCCTCCCCCTGTAATGTCCGGCGCCGGTGTGTGCGCCGCACATACAGGTCAGCGGCGCAGGGAAGTGACGCGCGCTGCAGGGGAGTGACGCGCGGCTGCTCTCACTTCCCCCTGCGCCGCTGAGGAGATCGTCCGAGCGGCCGTGCTGCAGGAGCCTGGTGAGGTAAGTGGATTTTATTATTTTATTTTTATTAGCTATATGGGGGGCTCTGCCTGGCAACAATGGGGGCACTACCTGGCAACAGAGGGGACATCTACCTGGCAACAGAGGGGGCACTACCTGGCAACAGAGGGGCATCTACCTGGCAACAATGGGGCATCTACCTGGCAACAGAGGGGGCACTACCTGGCTACAATGGGGGTCTACCTGGCAACAGACGGGGGACAACCTGGCAACAGAGGGGCATCTACCTGGCAACAGAGGGGACATCTACCTGGCAACAGAGGGGCATCTTACCTGGCAACAGAGGGGCATCTACCTGGCAACAGAGGGGCACTACCTGGCAACAGAGGGGCACTACCTGGCAACAGAGGGGCATCTACCTGGCAACAATGGGGCACTACCTGGCAACAGAGGGGCATCTACCTGGCAACAGAGGGGACAGCTACCTGGCAACAGAGGGCACCAACCTGGCAACAGAGGGGACATCTAACTGGCAACAGAGGGGGCACCTACCTGGCAAACAATGGGGGCACCTACCTGGCAAACAATGGGGCACCTACCTGGCTAACAAAGGGGGCACCTACCTGGCTACAAGGGGGCATCTACTTGGCTACAAGGGGGCATCTACCTGCCTGTAAGGGGCACTACCTGCTTATGGGGGGTTACTACCTGGCTATAAGGGCATCTACCTGGCTTTCTTCCAAGCCATTATGCAGTTAGGTGGAGTGGGTGTGGCTTTTTGAAGGGCGTGGCATACCGACAAGATGGCCGTGTCCATGCAAATTTTTGCCGCGGTGCGCTACGCGCGCCGCCCACTAAGATCTCCTGCTTTTTCATTTTCAAAAGTTGGCAACTATGCTCTTTCTTAATAGGCAGAGGGCTCCCCTGCCTCACATCACCAGGGAGATGTGGCTGCAGCAGCGAGAAGCAGCCAAGTGGGATCAAGGGGTTAGGTACCTGTAGAGGCAGTCAGATATGCAGGTCTCCCTCCACCGTCACTACCACTGCAAGGCCACTCAGAGTCCGGTAGGAATGCCCCCAGCGTGATCAACTGTGTCCTGATGTCGGCTTGAGAGCTCTGTCTCAGGCAGAGGGCACCGTGTGGTAATGGCAGCCACCAGGAGATAAGTGCTGGCAGCAGAAAACTGGCTGTAACTCCGGCTAGGGAAGGCGGACAGGGTCCAGGGTGGGCTTATAATGATCCGAACCGGCAGCTGGACACAATAGGAGCAGTTAGAAGAAACTTCTTTGTCCCAGGGTTTGTTTGGGCCGAGTTTCTGGAGTGGCTTGTCAGAGCTCACTCAAAACCTGTCTGCCATCATCCTCAGTCAGGCCACGCCCCCGAGACACGCCTATCTTATGGACTCCCGGGGTCCGGTTCTGGATACCTCAGTCCCCATGCGCCTTGGAAACCTGGAAATGGGCCTGTGCGTGCGGGGGAGTTCCATATTTTGAGATATGAACTCGCCAATGCACCAGTTATGAGCGGGTCGCCTATAAATCGATATGAAATATCGGAGACGACCCGACTGGATTGGATTGATTGAAGTCTTTGAAGCTTGGGAGTTTGAGCTAGCATTTTTTCAATGCTAATTAAGGGAAAGGAGAGTTCTTTTGAGGTATCCAGATGTCCTGCTGTGCGAACATCCTACCGAAAGGCATTTACAATGGGCTTAATTAATGTGTAAACGGAGCTTTCCTCGGCTGGGGGCAGCTGTGATATCTGACTGATACGGAATTGGGGATGAAGTCATATTTTGGAGTGGATTCTCCTCACATAGTCAAGTAGAAAAATAAACCTGTGTTCCTACTCTTTTCACAACGGATGTATTAACAAAGTTAAAAGAAAAACTATCTAAAAAATATCTAAAACTAGAACACTAACAGAGAAATATACAGATGGCTGGTCTACTAGCAAAATCTGTTATTTTATATTCTCAGACCACCGGTTACCATAGGAACAAGCTTACGTTTCCATCCTCACACCTCCACATTCTCATCTTATATAGGGTTGCAATATGATATACATTGGACGTATGTGTCCCCAGGTTGTCTCTGCAGTATGTATGTATGTGTGTGTGTGTATAATATATATATATATATATATATATATATATATATATATATATATAATATATATATATATATATACACACACACATACACACACAGTGGGAAAAAATAAGTATTTGATACACAGGCATTTTTCAAAAATGTTTCCACCTACAAAGAATGGAGAAGTCGGTAATTTTTATTGTAGGTAATAAATAATTCACTTCAAGGCCATGTTCACACGGCTTATACTGGGACGTAACTCGCCCCGTATTTCGCGCCATACTGCGCTAAATATGGGGCAGATATGTCCCAGTCACTATGGTAATCCACAATTCTCATAGAGAGCTATGGATTACGCCTCCTCTCCCCACTCGCACAATACGCCGCAGGGGGGAGATAAGTGAATGTCTATGGGGCCGGCAGGCTGCCACCCCCCCCTACCTGCTCCCGAGCACACAGCGTAATTGCAGGCAAAATACGTCCCTGCAATTACACCGTGTGAACATAGTCTTACTGTGAGAGACCGAATCTAAAAAAATCCAGAAAATTACACTGTATGATTTCTAAATAATTAATCTGCATTTTATTGCATGAAATAAGTATTTGATACAATAGAAATGTATGAATTCGAATGCGTATTTTTTTTACTTGGCGCCGACAACCCAGTTCTAAATAGATATAGAAGAGTGTAGAATACGTCAGTATGAAGATTTTTGGCGCATTACATAGAGCTTAATGCGCCAAACTTTGTATGGGCATAGAGTGTAATGCTCCGAACTTTGAGAGAATCTTCATACTGTCGTATTCACAACTCTTCTCTATTTGGAACTGGGTTGTCGGCGACAAGTAAAAAAAAAAAAAACTCATTCGAATTCATACATGTCGCCCTTAATATTTGATACAGAAACCTTTGTTTGCAATTACAGAGGTCAGACATTTCCTGCAGTTCTTGACCAAGTTTGCACACAATGCAGAAGGGATTTTGGCCCACTCCTCCATACAGATCTCCAGATCATCAGGTTGTTGGTCAAAATCTCGCGACACATGGCCTCATCCATTCTCCCTTCAATACGGTGCAGTCGTCCTGTCCCCTTTGCAGAGAAGCACCCCCAAGGTATGATGTTTCCACCCCCATGCTTCACGGCTGGGACGGTGTTCTTGGGGTTGTACTCATCCTTCTGCCTCCAAACACGGCGAGTGGAGTTAATACCAAAAAGTTCTATTCTGGTCTCATCTGACCACATAACCTTCTCCCCTGCCTCCTCTGGATCATTCAGATGGTCATTGGTGAACTTCAAACGGGCCTGGACATGTGCTGGCGTGAGCATGGGGACCTTGTGTGCTCTGCAGGATTTTAATCCATGACAGCGAAGTGTGTTACTAACAGTAATCTTTGAGACGGTGGTCCCAGCTCTATTCAGGTCATTGGCCAGGTCCTCCTGTAGTTCTGGGCTGATTCCTGACCTTTCTCAGAATTATCCTTCCCCCACAAAGCGAGATCTTGCCCCAGACCGAGGAAGATTGACCGTCATCTTGTGTTTGTTCTATTTTCTAATACGTAATTGCGCCAACAGTTGTTGTCTTCTCACCAAGCTGCTTGCCTATTGTCTTGTAGCCTATCCCAGCCTTGTGCAGGTCTACAGTGTTGTCCCTGGTGTTCTTAGACAGCTCTTTGGCCATGGCGGAGAGGTTGGAGTGTGATTGATTGTGTGGACAGGTGCTTTTATACAGGTAACGAGTTCAAACAGGTGTAATTAATACAGGTAATGAGTGCAGAGTAGGAGGGCTTCCTATAGAAAAACTAACAGGTCTGTGAGAGCCAGAATTCTTGCTGGTTGGTAGGTGATCAAATACTTATTTCACGCAATAAAATGCAAATTAATTATTTAAAAATCATAGAATGTGATTTTACTGGATTTTTTTTTTAATTCTTTCTCTCACAGTTGAAGCGTACCTAAATTTACAGACCTCACCATTCTTTGCAAGTGGGAAAACTTGCTAAATCGCCAGTGCATGAAATACTAATTTTCCCCAAAATAAATATATAGGAGATAGCCTGTCCCAGGACTGTGACTGTACTTGAAAATGCATCTACAGTTCTTGTCACAGAACAGCGACTGTGGTCTGTATATATAAATGTCCATGCTCACGGTACAACGCTTTGATGTGGGACCTGAATGCACAGAAGCTGGTGAGTGCCCCTCTCCCTAACTTGTTACCACCCACATCATGCTGCGCATTTCTATACAAAGTTTTGGTGTGGGTCCTGAATGCAGCAGGAGTAGCTGGTCACAGGTTGGTAAAGCAGGAGCAGCTGAAACAAATGCTCAAGTTACTGGATCCAGAGCTGCGCTCTGCTACAATGCTGAGTACAGGACACAGTGGGGTGAGTTTGGACGAGACGGCTTGCTGCTGTCCCTTTGCTTGGTACCACTGAGCCCGCTCCATCCATAGAATGTGCCAGCTGTTAGTTAAAGCCAGCACCTGCCTTCAGCAACAGTAAATTAGATGCCGCTGTTAATGAGACCACAGCATTTTAATAGAAATACAGTGGGGGGTGCACCTCCCATTTCTCGATTGGCTTCCTTGTGACACTTTTGCAGGGTGCTGTCTGGCAGTCACGACAGCCGGAAGTCTAATGAAGGCCCCCAGGATGCCATCTTACTGCCTCTATTACACCCTGCCTAAGGCAGGGTGTAATAGGAGGGCTGAAATAGCACACTATTCTGCAATACATTAGTATTTCAGAATAGTGTACGTGTGTTTGGGCCCCTCAGTGGTCAAGTACCCTAGGGTGATCAATGTATTGCAGACTAGTGTACATGTGTTTGAGCCCCCAATGGTCCAGTAACCTAGGGGGACTAATGTATTGCAGAATAGTGTACATGTGTTTGAGCCCCCTAGTGGTCAAGTAACCTAGAGGGACTAATGTATTGCAGAATAGTGTACATGTGTTTGCGCACCTCAGTGGTCAAGTACCCTAGGGGGACTAATGTATTGCAGAATAGTGTACATGTGTTTGCGCACCTCAGTGGTCAAGTACCCTAGGGCCACTAATGTATTGCAGATTAATGTACATGTGTTTGAGCCTCTCAGTGGTGAAGTACCTAGAGGACTAAAAGTAACATAAAAATTTTTTTTAAAGTTAAAAAGAATTAAAACATTTCCCTCTCCCATGGTCAAGAACTAGCATAATGTATGACAAGAATTAAGTCAGTGTTTGAGTCTCGTGCATACCTTAGAAGGACTAAAATAACAAGTAAAAATTTTTTTTTAAAGTTTAAAAAGAATTAAACACTTCCCTCTTCCCAATTATGTAAATAACATAATAAAAACAAAATTAAGCATATTTGGTATCCTGCATCTGTAAAGGTCCAATCTATTATTAAAGGGGTTGTCTCACTACATTGATTCATCTTACCTCAGTCCTGTTTTCTTCGTTTCACTTTGAATTCAGGTGCGTGGTTACTGCGTTCCACTAGGCTGCAGTTGAAGCCAGGTCTGTAACTATAGCAACCAGTGCTGGCAGCCTATCAGGAGAGACCAAACAGGTCTGTAGCTATAGTGACCTGAGGATACAGCCCATACAAGATGGGATACCTAGGAATAGGTAGGACACTGTTAATGGACACATATTGCAAAAGTGACTTGTTTTTCCAAGACCTTTAACATAAAAAGCAATCATTGTAGTGAGACAACCCCTTTAAGCTTATATATCTCGTACGGTGAACACCATAAAAAAATTACTCAGCGTCAAAGTTGCAATTTTTTTTTTTTTGTCATGTTGCCTCCCCAAAAATTGGAATACAAAGTAATCAAAAAGTCACAAGTATCTGAAAGTGGCACCAATAAAAACTACACTTCAGTCCACAAAAAACAAGCCCTCACACAGGTCCACAAATAGAAAAATAAAAAAAGGGCCGCAAAGACTGCCGCCTCAAAGCAAATAAAACCCCCCTTTGCACTCGTACTGACCCACAGAGTAGAAATAACTTGTCATTTATACCGCACCTCCAAAAAAAGATGGCAGAACTGTATTTTCTCCATTTTACCGGGTGAAGGCGTCAGGTCAGAACCAGGGATCTGAAGTTTTCGGAGGGTCAGAGGCGCCATTTGCCCTATTTGCCTAAGGCGCCAAAATGCCTTGTCCCAGGCCTGGGTTATATATTAGTAAAGTGCCGCATTACACATACCTCCCAACTTTTAGAGATTGCAAAGGGGGACACATCAGGCCACTCCTCTAACCACAACCCAAAACATGACATCACACCAAGACACACCTCTAACGACGCTCCCACACATACATGCCAACTTTTTAGACAGGCAAAAAGGGACACATTTTCAGGATTGCTTTGTATCCAATGATGAAATATTTAGAAAAAAGTAATGTAATATATAGTGAGGAAGCAATCAGATACTTTTTACAGCAAGTTAGTCAGTTTATTGATGAAAATCTGTTTCCTAAATGAAAAAGAGGGACATTTATAGAGCCAAGAGGAACTGAGGGCGAAGGGTTAAAAATAGGGACTGTCCCTCCAAAATAGGGAGAGTTGGTTGGTATGATTACACATGACCCGCGCTCTTACCCTTATTACAATAAGCACCAGTAATGCAGCGCTAGTAATACCACGCCAGTAATGCAGCGCTAGTAATACCACGCCAGTAATGCAGGCAGCGCTAGTAATGCAGCGCTAGTACTGCAGCTGCTGATTGCATCCCTTTAGGTCCAGAGCAGAACTGCTATCATAATACAAGATGAATAACATTCACATCAGAACTAGTTACCCCATGACCCTCCAGCTTCCTCACAGCCTTACATTCAGTACATTGGACAGCAGTCACATTACTTGCTCATCCAACGCAGCCAGGGTTAATCCCAACTGCGCGTCCCCCGCCCAGTGCGCAACTGTGCTATTCTCGAAGCTGCGCACAAGGACCACACTGATGCGAGCGGAGAGGGTGGTCTGCGCATGCGCGCACGTCCCAGCCTCTGGGCGGACTCCCGGTCATCAGAAGGAAGGTGGCGGACGCCTGGCATCGCGCGGAGGGAGGTGAGAGCCGCCGGCAGAGCTCAGGGGGTGGGGGCCGGCTATACACAAGCCCGCCCGTCACTGATTCCATATATCTGCTCTTATTGCATGAACATCTCTGGAGCAATGAATTTACAGGAAGGTTTTCTATCCAATCATATCCTACCATAAGCAGCAATGTCTATGATATACAGTGTAATATGCATCACTGTCCAAGCGAGAATCAGAGGAAGAGATCATCACTGAAGATATTTATCATTACAATGTATCTATTGTAATAACTCCCTGGCTTCTGATTGTAAAATCTAATGATGACATGCATATATATTGTATATATGTATATATACTGTGATGTATTATCACACAGCCCTGGGGAGAGGGGCTCCACATGATAGTCACAGACTCCCTCCCATGGGGTTGTTATTGCATTACTCAGAAGGTAGCATTTTGCTTGGTTTTTTTTGTAGCTCGGCTGTTATGTAATTCTGTATAGCACATGTGACTTGGGGCTCATGAAAGTAATCACATGAGGTGAGCTGGCTTGGCTGTTGTGCAATGTGCATGATAGGCTGTCTGCACACATATCACTTGTGGTGAGCTGGCTTGGCAGGTGTACAAAGTGCACGATAGGCTGTCTGCACACATATCACTTGTTGTGAGCTGGCTTGGCGGGTATACAAAGTGTGCATAGGCTGTCTGCACACATATCACTTGGGGTGAGCTGGCTTGGCGGGTGTACAAAGTGCACAATAGGCTGTCTGCACACATCACTTGTGGTGAGCTGGCTTGGCAGATGTACAAAGTGTGCGATAGGTTGTCTGCACACATATCACTTGTGGTGAGCTGGCTTGGCGGGTGTACAAAGTGCACGATAGGCTGTCTGCACACATCACTTGTGGTGAGCTGGCTTGGCGGGTGTACAAAGTGCACGATAGGCTGTCTGCACACATCACTTGTGGTGAGCTGGCTTGGCGGGTATACAAAGTGTGCAAAAGCAGTATGCAAAACTGTAACGTGTGGTGAGCAGGGTGGGCGGGTGTAAAAAGTGCACAATAGGCTGTCTGCACACATCACTTGTGGTGAGCTGGCTTGGCGGGTATACAAAGTGTGCGATAGGCTGTCTGCACACATATCACTTGTGGTGAGCTGGCTTGGCGGGTATAAAAAGTGCCCGATAGGCTGTCTGCACACATATCACTTGTGGTGAGCTGGCTTGGCAGGTGTACAAAGTGCACAATAGGCTGTCTGCACACATATCACTTTTTGTTGTCATGGGTAAAAGGGGCGAGTTAGAAAATGGGGCGATTATTGGTTGCAGACCAAAGGTGCCAGTATTTCTGAAACTACATTGTGTGTGAGCTGTTCCTTGCTGCTGTGGGGAAAGTGTATTGTGAGTGGACAAATGTTGTGAATAAGTGACAAGGAAGCAGTGGAGTACCACGTGCCATTGATGTGAGAGGTGACCATTGGCTGCAAAGGTGCATGAGGGCAGACCAGCACACTACAGTGCAGCAGCTCACCGCCAAAATGAGCCAGGGGGCAACCAGACATGTGTCTAAAACAACAGTTCAGTGCACCCTACTGCAAACCGAGCATGGGTCAGCTCACCGGATATCTTATCCCAAGGAGGTGCTCAGAACAAAGGAAGCCACAGGCTTGATGAACATACAGACAATAGGAAATTCCAGCACCGACTCCAAACGATATATTTAAAACTTGCAATTTTATTAACAATTCATTGACAAGCCATTAACATCCTCTCAATCTTAACTGTCCACTGCACTGAGAAGATTTAATGGCTCGTTAATATTGTTAATAAATCGTTAATAAAATTACAAGTTTTACATATATTGTTTGGAGTTGGTGCTGAAATTTCCTATTGCCTCCTGCGTATGAAGCTTTGAAGCAGAAGCATGGTCACTGCACTTCTGCTAACCCAGTTGCATCGGTAGAAAAGACTTCAATTTTCAAAGCAGTGTGGGATTTGTGTTAACTGCTTTATCGAATGGATGGAGTGTGAAATCTTAAAGAACAAACACCCTGCAACCATTGCTGGAAGAACACAAGCTGGTGGTGGCAGCGTTATGCAGAATTTTTTTGTGGCATTCTCGGGGCCACACATCCATGTGAAAGGCACTCAGTCGATTTAGGTATTAATCCATCCTTGCAGATCACGTTCACCCATACATGCTGATTGTCTTCACTGGGGCAATGTGACATGTCACACGACTAGAAATGTCCAACATTGGTTGGAAGAGCATGAGCAAGACTTCCATGTACTACCCTGACCTCCTATTTCCCTAGACTCGAACCCAACTGAGTATCTGTAGGATCACTTTGATAGTGGTATTCGCTCTGTGGATCCTCCCCCACGCACCCTCCAGCTGTTGGATGCAGTCGGCTCCAGATACCTGTCACAACCAACCCGGACCTTGTTGGGTCACACTCACCCCATCCAGTCCAGCTGCTGTGCTGCCCATGCCGTGTACTCTGGATATTAATTGGTGGTATATATATATATATATATATATATATATAATATATATATTATATTTATTATTTGTATGTATGTGTTTTATATATATATATATATTATATTATATAAAATATATATATATATATATATATTTAGTACAATAGCCAGATGAAATAATTTTTTTTTTTAAATAATATTGCGTAAATCCTGAAAAAAAAGAAATGTCTGTCTTTTTAAGTTTTTCATTATATTACAATGGTGTCACTTTGCTGTTATGGATGTTCTTATGTAGGTATATGTAGCTTTCGGGTCATCTGTAATGGGGCTAAAAGATGCGGTTTGTGCGTTCCGTGTTTTTTTTTTTTTATTTAGTTTATTTTACACATTATTCCTCAATTCCTCAATTGTTCTGGGTCTTTTAAAGGGGTTTTCTCACCATGTAGTTTCACAGGGCCACAGCCAGCTGTAGACTCACACTTCCTGGTCAGGCTTGTGGGTGGGTTTTTAGCAGTAATTGACACATTCCTAGCTGGTACGACACTGTTATGTCACTGTTTCAGTGACATAAGTGCTGGAGATTTATAAATTGTAGTACACAAGGCTGCAGAGCTCTAAAGAGTGAAAGCTTGTTATTTAGTAAGGCAAACAAACTCTGCAGGGAGTGACTCACCACTGTAGAACTGACTGATGGCAGCTTGGATTACCAGCAACAAAAATAGCAGCATCGGCATGTCCAAAAACCCAAGTTGCTTATGTAACCGAAACGTCGCACTTGTACCACTTGGAAAAATAAATGTTGCCGTTTTTAAACACGCTGATGCTATTTTTTGTCACATTGATTACACTGGACTTGGACTGTTCAGTTGCAGTAATTCTGTTGAATACCTGCTCCTTTGTTTTTGATATCTCATATGACGGCTTTTTTGTGCTGCTCTATTTTTTTAATTGGCAGCTTGGATCAATCAGGTAAGAGACAAAGGGAAGAGATTGGGAATAGGTGGTTGATAACCCAAAAAACCTGTAAATTCTAATAAGATATAAAATCACCTTTATCTCCTGACCAAAGCAGAATGAAAACAACAATGTATTTGGTAATAGTCTTCATTTACCTTTCCCTACATGTAAAGAGCTAATCATTGTAGTGAGAAAACACCTTTAAGCTCCCAGGGCTTTGGAGTCGGAGTCGTCATAAAAGGGACCGACTCCGACTCCCAAAATATATAATGAGTTGGTCCAGTTAGTTCGATGCAAAGATTAAGAGGCATTGGGTCCGGCCAGTGCTACTGCTCCCATATCTTCAGCCTCATCACATGAGGAGTGTAATTGATGACATGGAGCAGGCAAAGGGCTGCCCCAGGGGAAAAGATTCCGCTCCCAGGGCAAACAGATTTCAGCAAAATTTTTCACCTGCTTTCAAAGAAGTAGAAGATCAACCATTCATCAAAACTGACTGTGGCTGAGGCAATTCCTTTATACCCTGACATTGTTAGAGATGTTACCCCTGTGGTCACCGCTTTGCCCCCAAGTTAGTGTAGAGAGGCCGTTCTCTAGCCTGGAAATAATGAGATCAGATGTGAGGTCATTCATGCAGGATCTGATGGAGACAATACTATTTCTCAGAACAAATTCAGAGACTCCACAAATGTTCCTGCAGGGTTTTGCATATTTACAATTTTTTTGTGTTCTAAAGTCAAATCCAATAAATATATTTTACACTGACAAGCAAAATGGTAACAATGTTTTGAACTTGTGACTTTCAGACTCCATATCTCACCATCCACTACAGCTTTGTACATGAGGCTACTGTAATTTTATATACAGTCATCTTACCTATCTTATTCATAAATTTGACTTGCAAGTATTTAGCATCCGCTTAGTTCTGCAGATTCTTTCCTGCAACTGCATTGTTACTGTTTTGCTCCTAAAAATCAAAATGTTAATTTTTATTATTTTGTTAGTATTTGAGAAATCTACCTTTGGCTTTCAATACTGCCTGAATCCTTCTGGGCTCTGGATCAGATTCAAGCATGTCTTGACTAAAATCTGTTTCCAGGTCTCTTCTACACATTCCCAATGTTGGTGCAGACTGGACTTGGATACAAATACAGCTTTTTCTTCAACTCTACCCACAAGTGTTCAAAAGATCAAAACATTGTTACCTTTTTGCTTCTCAGTGTCTGTTCTACCTAAATAGCTTGATTATTGTATTATAAGGTGATAAAACATGCCTGAATGTTACCATTATACTAAAGTAAAGTTATCACTTAAACATGCGCTTTGTATGAGGGAGTCAGAGTCGGAGGTTTGGGAAATTGAGGAGTCGGAGTCGGGAGTCAGAGTCGGAGGTTTGGGAAATTGAGGAGTCGGGAGTCAGAGTCGGGAGTCAGAGTCGGGAGTCAGAGTCGGGAGTCAGAGTCGGAGGTTTGGGAAATTGAGGAGTCGGGAGTCGGAGGTTTGGGAAATTGAGGAGTCGGAGGTTTGGGAAATTGAGGAGTCGGGCTTTGGCTTGCCGTCTCCACAGCCCTGTTAAAGCTCCACAACCCCTGTAGTTATCTGGGGCTGTATACAGGCCAGTATTGAGTAGTGTGTGTATATAGTGATGGAGAAGGTAGAGGTGGTAATAGAACATCCCTGTTTTCTCTCTAGAGAGTTTGACTAGCACTGACTGCTGACTCTGTACTCCTGCAGCTCCACGCTCTCCATGCATCTGCAGACTGTGTAAGGATGTTTGAGGGTTTGTCTCACCATGTTGTTTGACAGAGACAAAACAGTTTTAGATGAATGCTTCCTGTCCCTTCGTGGTCAGGCTGTGGGTGGTTCTGTAGCAATTATTAGCATATCAGCTCTGCTATTCCCAGCTCTTTTAATTGCACTAGCATACGAGTAGAAGCACTTATAAGTAAATGCAGAGAGCTTCAGAGCACAAAGTAAACAAAAATAATCCATCTCCTTTCTTTGTTAGAGATAACACATTCTGTTCTAAAGCTGCTGGTGTTCTGTGTGCTGACCTGTGGGGACGTCACTCTGTGCTCTCAGATAAGACAAAAAGCAGGATGGAGAAACCTGTGTGCACTCAGAGCAGATAAAATCTCTCTTACCTCCTCAACAAAGCAAAATAAACAAAGCAATATATTTTGAAAAAGTCTCCAATTACTTTTCCCTTCATGTTGAAACTTAAGGGGACATATATGAAACCTGTCTAGGTCTAAAACTCATCTTGTTGTCCATAACAACCAACCAATCAGAGCGCCTCTTTCATTTTTCCAGAGCACTATATAAAATGAAAGGATGCGCTCTGATAGGTTGCTGTGGACAACAAAGTGAGTTTTAGACCTAGACAGGTTCATACATGTGGCCCTTAATCTTTGTAGTCAGGTGTTTTTGCTCGATAAGTGGATATGTATCCAACCATGGCTAGCTCCGACCTGACGTGACTACGCTGGACTGTACTGATGTAGTTATGAATATTTTTTATTTTGTATGAAGGAAAACGCGTTTCGTACCAGCTGTGTGACACGTCACCGGTTGACTGGAACTGATGCAGTGTCGCAGTTGATACGAAACGCGTTTTCTTTTATCGAGCACAAATACCTGAGGACACCTCACCTCCTATGCCAGGAGGAGAAGAGAGAAAACTCTGCAGCAGACAACCGTTTATTTTAACAGTTCCAACAAAATTGTTGTCATGTGTTTCTAAGTGTTGTACCTTGAATTTGCACAACACTAAGAGGTGAGTAGTATATATCTATAAATATATGCTATTTCGCTGTATAACAGTATTACACAAGGAGCACTGTCTCCTATTTGCTTTTGTCTTTCTATATTCTAATCTTTGTAGTGAGACAGCCCCGTTAAGTAACATCCTTGCAGAGACACAGAGCGCGCAGATGTTTGTAGACTATGGATGGGCAGTTTGCAAGTGGTTAAAAAGCAAATGCAGATGATTTCCCTTTACAAATAGCCATGAATAGAAACATACCTTTTTGTGTCTGCTGTTCCCATGCAAACTAATGTGTTTCCAAGGTTACAGATTATAAACTAACCCTGTGTATAGTTAGATCCAGCAGATCCAGGCTCCCTATCTGCCCTGTACAATTTCTCAGACTGGTGTCTGCGTTTGGACCAGGGCTGTGGAGTCGGCAAGCTGAAGCCCCGACTCCGACTTCTCAATTTCCCAAACCTCCGACTCCTGACTCCCTCATACACGGCGCATGTTTAAGTGATAACTTTACTGTAGTAAAATGGTACATCAGGCTTTTATCACTTTATGATACAATAATCAAGCTATTTAGGTAGAACAGACACTGAGAAGCAAAAGGGTAACAATGTTTTGATCTTTTGAACACTTGTGGGTAGAGGTGAAGAAAAAGCTGTATTTGTATCCAAGTCAAGTCTGCACCAACATTGGGAATGTGTAGAAGAGACCTGGGATCAGATTTTAGTCAAGATATGCTTGAATCTGATTCAGAGCCCAGAAGGATTCAGGCAGTGCTGAAAGCCAAAGGTGGATTTACCAAATACTAACAAAATAATAAAAATTTACATTTAGATTTTTAGGAGCAAACAGTAACAATGCAGTTACAGGAAAGAATCTGCAGAACTAAGCAGATGCTAAATACTTGCAAGTCAAACTTATGTGTAAGATGTAAGATGACTGTATATAAAATTACAGTAGCCTCATATACAAAGTTGTAGTGGATGGAGAGATATGGAACCTGAAAGTCACAAGTTCAAACATTGTTACCCTTTTGCTTGTCAGTGTAAAATATATTTATTGGACATGACTTTAGAACACAAAAAAATTGTAAATATGCAAAACCCTGCAGGAACATTTGTGGAGTCTCTGAATTTGCTCTGAGAAATAGTATTGCCTCCATCAGATCCTGCACACATGACCTCACATCTGATCTCATTATCTCCAGGCTAGAGAACGGCCTCTCTACACTAACTTGGGTTGGGGCAAAGCGGTGACCACAAGTGCAACATCTCTAACAATGTCAGGGTATAAAGGAATTGTCTCAGCCACAGTCAGTTTTGATGAATGGTTAAACTCTTCTACTTCTTTGAAAACAGGTGAAAAATTTAGCTGAAATCGGTTTGCCCTGGGAGCGGAATCTTTCCCCCTGGGGCAGCGCTTTGCCTGCTCCATGTCATCAATTACACTCCTCATGTGATAAGGCTGAAGATCTGGGAGCAGTAGCACCGGCCGGACCCAATTCCTCTTGCTCTTGGCATCGAACTTACTGGACCAACTTATTATATATTTTAGGAGTCGGAGTCGATCCCTTTTATGACGACTCCGACTCCTGCAAAATAGGTACCGACTCCGACTCCACAGCCCTGGTTTGGACTGATTGCCTCTGGGTCCATTTAGGCACCTGGGTCGGTGTGTGACTGATTCCTTGGTACATCCTGTAGCAATGTCCCTGCTTCAGTTATGTTTCTTCCATCTACTAGTGCATCTCAAAAAAATTAGAATAACACTGACAAGGTGATTGATATCAATAATGTAAGTCAAATAGAGAAACCCATATATTGTAGAGACTCATTACAGTATGAATTACAAGATTTGATACAATACATTTGTGAGCCCTATAACAAATAAAAAGATAGGTCCTGGAGAACCCCTTTCATTTTCAATGATATTCTAATTTTTTGAGATGCACTAGTGTCTGCCCCCTTTTCTACTGCTTGATAGGAAGAAACACTTGACCAAAGGAGATCAGTACCACATTACTGCAAGACGCAGCTATACCCAGGGCTTGCTTCTTCCCTGTAACCATGCAGATGCATAGGAGCTATAGACAGATGGCTGAATATTTCATGAGACAAAAAATGGGCATGGATACACCAAATAGACAGTCTTCACAAAAGCGTCTTCCCATTAACAGAATACAAGGGACCTTCTGCCTGATGACTACACCATAATAAAGAATATCAATAAAACCAGACTACAGATTGGCTGTAATGCCGTCTTCAGATGTATTAACATCTATCAAGATAATGTAGCTTCACATTTGTCTGCCTTTACCTTGAATTTAATACATGGTTAGCAAGGCTGTATTTGCCAAAAGGCTTCCGAGCGCGGCTGCCTAGGGCACCAGTGTTTAGGGGGTGGCACTAACTAGTGAAAAGTTTTTCTTTTTTTCTGTACAGCTGTTTGTGGCTGACATTTGCTTACCATCTGCAGTCCCGGGATACAGGAAGTAGGTGCCAGGACAAGGAATTTTGATGCCCTAGGCAAGTAGGGCAAATGCACAGCCCTCCTCCCACAGCCCAAAAATAAAAGATTGAAATCCCCGGACCTGACACACGGGCCTCAGGCTACATCCTCCTCAACTAGGTGAAGTGGGAAAAAAATACAATTGTGCCATCTTTTTTTAGAGGTGTGGCATAAATCACACGCTATCATTATTCTGCAGAGCGGTACAATTTTAATTCATTTTTTTAATCTACACTGCCATTTACTGAGACCAATAACTTTCTTATTTTCCCCTTTACGGACCTGTGAGGGGGCTTCTTTTTGGGTTTTTTTAGGCTTCATTTTCAGGTACCTAAGACTTTTTGATCACTTTTTATTCCGATTCTTGGGGAGGCAACACAACCCAAAAACCCCCTGCTACTTTGGCGCTGAGTATTTTTTATGACATTCCCTTTGCTGGATAAGAAAGGTCATATATTTATAGATAAGACTTTTACAGACGAGGTAATACCAATTCTGTTACTTTTTTTGTTCTATTTCTTTTTTTTGTAATGGGGGTTGTTCTGAATTGTTTATCTTTTTTTAAATTTTAGTCCCCTCTAGTTTACTTGAGCACTAAACGGGAAAATCACCTTTGCGCTATTCTGCAATACTAATGTATAGCAGAATAGTGTTTCGGTACAGCGTTCCTATACAGCCTTTGGCAGACAGGTGCTAGCTGTAACTAACAGCCGGCACCCATTGTGTATTGGGCAGGTTCGGATTCATACATAATTGCCTCCCCTTATTAACGGGCAGAGGTAAGTACCCTTGGTGGTCGTCTACCTCTGCCTATCCATCATCCTGGTACTGTGGGAGGGTAATGGTGCTAAACAACAGCATAAACAGTGTCTGCAGCTACATGACTGTTCTCTGCTTCAAATTGCTTAGGCCGAGTTTTATCCACCTTCAGCAATGTGGGAACACACCGTTAAATGGGCTGCAGTCAGCATGGACTCTAAATACGGTCCTTACAGTTATAACTGTGTTCCCGTTTTAACAAAAAGGGTTTATTAATCGTGTCATGAAAAGTTTTGCAGTCCCCAGCATAAGTTTTTTTCTAATTACTCTTAGTTTTCAAGATCACTACTTGCTGTCATTCAATCCAGTATCTAGGCTATGTTCACACAGTGAGTTGAGTCCGTGTGAGCATACGCTTTTAGATGCATGTTTGGATCCGTCTGTTGGACCCTAAATGAACCCAAACACGTATCTAATAACGAGCAATGTGGTTTACATTGCTTTTAATATGAAACGCGCATCGGCGTTCACACGAGTGATCGCTGATGCATGTATCATTGCATCTTTCGGCTCCGTCAGTGTCAACTCTTGGTCCAAAGGACGCAGCAGGAGCGCTATTTTAAACTATATGGTGCGATCCTGCTGCATCCAACACACAGCCAAACACACAGCTGCGTGTTGGATCCGATCGACGCTTTGCTTTTGGATGCGGTATTCGGGTCCAAGACAGATCCAAAATTGGATCCAAAAAACGCTGTATGAACAACCCGTAAATCCCCGGAGATTATAACTTGCCCTGGACATGTAATGACCTCACAGGTCATGTGATAATTACACTGTTCTATAATTGTAATCAACCCTGCACCTCTGTTACATGCCCAGGAGAGATTATAATCCCTTGGAAATAAACAAGGTTCCTCTCGATTGATAGCAAGCATATATCTTACGTAGACTATATATCTTAGAAAATTGAGTAGCTTTCCATATATAAAGTAACATTGATTTATTAAAACCAGAATACCACTCTAAAATAACTAAAATGGTAATTTTTATTAAATATATTTAATATATATTTTTACTAGTACCCTGATAAAATAAAAATCCCCCTCCTCCCCCCCATTTCACCCATGTCCCAACGTGCTGCTGTCTCCCCGATTTAGTTGTGAGTTAATGGCTGCTGCTATCTAGCATTGGCACCATCCACCAGGTTGATCTGTTGACTTCCAGCTGCTGTGGTCGGCTCACTTAATTGCCTGCAGTGGTCACGTGCCATTACTTGATGTCACCATTCGAAAGGGAATGGCTCTGAGCAGTGACATCAGCAATGGCAAGCCAACCGCAGCAGCTGGAAGTCAGCAGACAAACCAGAGGAGATGGGTGCTCGACCGCAGTAGCTGGAAGTCAGCAGACAAACCAGAGGAGATGGTGTCTAACGTTCGACCGCAGTAGCTTTGGAAGTCAACCAGACAAACCAGAGGAGATGGGTGCTCAACCGCAGTAGCTGAAGTCAGCAGACAAACCATGGAATGGGTGCTCGACCGCAGTAGCTGGAAGTCAGCAGACAAACCAGAGGAGATGGGTGCTAACGCTCAACCGCAGTAGCTGGAAGTCAGCAGACAAACCAGAGGAGATGGGTGCTCACCCGCAGAAGCTGGAAGTCAGCAGACTACCCTGAGGAGATGGGTGCTATCGCTCAACCGCAGTAGCTGGATGTCAGCAGACATACCAGAGGATATGGGTGCTAACGCTCGACCGCAGTAGCTGGAAGTCAGCAGACAAACCAGAGGAGATGGGAGCTCGACCGCAGTAGCTGGAAGTCAACAGACAAACCAGAGGAGATGGGTGCTCGACCGCAGTCGCTGGAAGTCAGCAGACAAACCAGAGGAGATGGGTGCTAACGCTCAACCGCAGTTGCTCCCAGTCAGCAGACAAACCTGAGGAGATGGGTGCTCGACCGCAGTAGCTGGAAGTCAGCAGACAAACCAGAGGAGATGGGTGCTAACGCTCAACCGCAGTAGCTGGAAGTCAGCAGACAAACCAGAGGAGATGGGTGCTCGACCGCAGTAGCTGGAAGTCAGCAGACACACCCGAGGCGATGGGTGCTCGACCTGCAGTAGCTGGAAGTCAGCAGACAAACCAGAGGAGATGTGGTGCTCGACCGCAGTACTGGAAGTCAGCAGACAAACCAGAGGAGATGGGTGCTAACGCATACGCAAACCGCAGTAGCTGAAGTCAGCAGACAAACCAGAGGAGATGGGTGCTAACGCTCAACCGCAGTAGCTGGAAGTCAGCAGACAAACCAGAGGAGATGGGTGCTCGACCGCAGTAGCTGGAAGTCAGCAGACAAACCAGAGGAGATGGGTGCTCGACCGCAGTAGCTGGAAGTCAGCAGACAAACCAGAGGAGATGGGTGCTAACGCGCGGCAGCAGTAGCTGGAAGTCAGCAGACAAACCAGAGGAGATGGGTGCTAACGCTCAACCGCAGTAGCTGGAAGTCAGCAGACAAACCAGAGGAGATGGGTGCTCGACCGCAGTAGCTGGAAGTCAGCAGACGAACCAGAGGATATGGGTGCTAGACCGCACTAGCTGGAAGTCAGCAGACGAACCAGAGGAGATGGGTGCTAACGCTCAACCGCAGTAGCTGGAAGTCAGCAGACAAACCATAGGAGATGGGTGCTAACGCTCAACCGCAGTAGCTGGAAGTCAACAGACAAAACCAGAGGAGATGGGTGCTCGACCGCAGTAGCTGGAAGTCAACAACAAACCAGAGGAGATGGTGCTGTCGACCGCAGTAGCTGGAAGTCAGCAGACAAACCAGAGGAGATGGGTGCTAACGCTCAACCCGCAGTAAGCTGGAAGTCAGCAGACAAACCAGAGAGATGGGTGCTCGACCGCAGTAGCTGGAAGTCAGCAGACAAACCAGAGGAGATGGGTGCTAACGCTCGACCGCAGTAGCTGGAAGTCAACAGACAAACCAGAGGAGATGGGTGCTCGACCGCAGTAGCTGGAAGTCAGCAGACAAACCAGAGGAGATGGGTGCTCGACCGCAGTAGCTGGAAGTCAGCAGACAAACCAGAGGAGATGGGTGCTCGACCGCAGTAGCTGGAAGTCAGCAGACAAACCAGAGGAGATGGGTGCTAACGCTCAACCGCAGTAGCTGGAAGTCAGCAGACAAACCAGAGGAGATGGGTGCTCGGACCGCAGAAGCTGGAAGTCAGCAGACAAACCAAGGAGATGGGTGCTCGACCGCAATAGCTGGAAGTCAGCAGACAAACCAGAGGAGTTGGTTTCTTTCGCTCTACCGCAGTAGCTGGAAGTCAGCAGACAAACCAGAGGAGATGGTGCTAACGCTCAAACCGCAGTAGCTGGAAGTCAGCAGACAAACCAGAGGAGATGGTGCTCGACCGCAGTAGCTGGAAGTCAGCAGACAAACCAGAGGAGATTGGTGCTAACGCTCCAACCGCAGTAGCTGGAAGTCAACAGACAAACCAAGGAGATGGGTGCTCGACCGCAGAACCGGGAGTAGCTGGGGAAACGAGGCAAACCAAAAGGGTTTGGGGGCTCGAACCCCAGGAGCTGGGAAATTTAGCAGACAAAAACCCAAAGGGGATGGGGGCTCGACCGGGAGTAGCTGGAAGTCAAGACAAACCAAGGAGATGGGTGCTAAGCTCAAAAACGGGGAACTGGGAAATCACAGACAAACCAGAGGAGTGGGGCTCGGGCCCCAGTAGGGTTGGGAATCACGGGGCAAACCAAGGAGATGGGTGGGTCGGAACCGCGTAGCTGGAAGAAACAGACCAAAACCGAGGAGATGGGTGCTCGCCCCCATGCTGGAAGTCAGCAGACAAACCAGAGGGGGATGGGGTGCCGAGCAACTGGAATCAAACAACAAAACCCGAGGGGATGGGTTTCTTGGGCCGCAGTTGGAATCAGCAGGGCAACCAGAGGAGATGGGTGCTCGACCGCGTACCGGAAGTCAGCAGACCCAAAACCAAAAGGAGATGGGTTCTCGGAAACCCCAGTAGCTGGGAGCCAAAAGAAAAAACCCGAGGAAATGGGTTTCTCGCCCCCCAGTAAAGGGGGGAAATCAGAAAAAACCAGAGGAGATGGGTGCTAAAGCCCCAACCGCCCGTTGCTGGAAAAATCAGCAAAACAAACCAGAGGAGAAAGGGTGCTCGACCGAGTAGTGGAAGTCAAAAACAAACCAAAGGTATGGGGGCTGACCCCCAGTAGCTGGAAGGGCAGCCCGGCTGCAGTGGTCACCTTGGGCCAATTTCCCCCACATCAACCCTTCAGAAATTTGGGGGAAAAATCCCAAACTGACATCAGCAATGCACGGGAAACCCCCAAAAAAAGGGGCCGCCCAGTCTGGAGTACCCAAACCGGCTTGGGGGTAAAAGCAGAACCGGGGGGAGGCGGTGGGTGGCAGCTGGCTGGAGCAGAGGGGAAAGGGGAGGTGAGAATGGGGTTTTTTTAAAATTTATCAGGGCAAACTAAACCTAAAAAATTTTTTATAAAATAACCCGGCAAAACCCCTTTTAAAAAATTTCCCTTTTCATCACCCAAAAAGGGAAAAATAATTTAAGGGCCCTTTTTCGAATTTTTAGGGGGCAGGGAATTTTTAAACCCTGGAATTTATAATTTTTTTGGCACAGTTTCCCGGTTTCAGAAAAGGGGTGAGTCCTTTTTTCCCCCAACATGCCCCCTTTTTGGAAAACCCAGGAACCGTTAAACCCGGGTCCCCCCCACAAACACAAAGGATGTGGGAACCCCGCCAGGTTTTTTTCATTATTGGGGGTTTAAATTTTTTTGCAAGTTTCCCATTTATATTAAAAATGGAAAAATTTTTTGCATTAAAAAACAAACATCCTTTGGGTATTTTAATTTTTTTTTTCCAGAAAGGGGGCGGCAACAACAATTTGGGGGAACAAAGGAAAAAAAGGGGAGTTAAAAGGGGTAAAAGATTGATTTTTTAAAGGGGTTTCCAACAAAAGGGGACCCCTATTTTCCCTAAAACCCCCTTTTTTTGCATTGTTAAAAAAAAATTTTTCCAAAGGGCCCCGGTTTTTTTGTATTGGTGCTTTTAGACCCACAACTACATCATGGTCATGTCGACTCTGTTTTAATGCATTTGGAATAAAGGCTATCTTCATATTTTCTACCTACCTGGTCTTGAGCTGGACTTCCTCTTCGGGTGCTTGAGACTAGTTATATAGAGATTCCACAGCACCCAGAGGACGCAGTTAGAAGTGGTTTGAAAAGATCTTTATGTAGATATATGGTGTGAAATTTACATAGGTTACACAGCATCATTCCATGGCCAGGTGTTAAGTGGGACGCGGCCGTGGAGAGAAGGAGCGCAGTCCTATTCCCCACGGCTGTGTCTCGTGCCACACCTGCCTATCATTCATTTCAGCTTCTGACTCCTGCAGCGGTCCCATACGGCCTCATTGCAACTTGGCCAGCATCCCATACATTTGTATCTATACAGTATTTGGCCTTCGTGCCACTCACAATTGTGATCCTACTGAGAAAGGTTGTAGGTACAACCAAAACGTCTATAAGAGTGATCACAGTTTCTTCTGGCCCCAGATCCATATTATATAAAACTATTGTATGGAAATGATGCTGTGTAACCTGTCTATGTAAATTTCACACCATATACGTGCATAAAGATCTTTGCAGAGCATTTCTAACTGCGTCCTCTGTGTGCTGTGGAATCTCTATATAACTGTTAATACATTGGTCAGTGTAAGAGGTCCACCTCTCAGTACCATCTTTTATGACCTTGGCAGAAAGTCAGTGAGTTAGAGCAGCTACCACCCTGGCAAATCCTGACAATTCATGTACAGTGCCAAACAAAAGGGTAACAATGTTTTGAAGTTTTGGATATCTGGCTCCATATCTCACCATTATAGACAATCATCTTGGCTAATCTCATACATAACTTTGACCTGCAACTTTTTAGCATCTGCTTAGTTCTTCTGATTCTTGTCATGTAACTGCATGGTTACTGTTTTGCTCCTGGTGGTGGGACAGTCTTTTACTTCTTGTTACTACAAATTACAACCTGTTCTCACATTCACTAATAGATCAGTGTGTTATTAGTCTGATTCCCAAGTGAAAGGTCACTGGTTCGAGCAGCCATGAAGAAGATTCCTTAAGAAAAGAGAAGCAGCATCATCCAGCTCATTGATAGCGTCTCTCAGACAAGAAAATTTCCAAAATGCATCATGTGAGGCCCTGACAGAGGGAAGAACATGAAATGAAGTCCATCCATTCAGAAGCCAAGAGGTGACGTCCAGGCAAAATATCAGCCAACAAGTCGCTCATCACAAGGTCGATCAACTCTGGTGTGACAAATATGGCAGTGGATGTGGCTCGTATGCTTCATAATAGTGAGATCACAGACGTCCATGCGAGCACTGTGCTATATCGTCACAAGAAGCATCAGCTCAAGTTTCCAAAAAAGCACGAAAAGTGAAAGATTGGAAACAAGTGATTTGGAGCGATGAGATGAAAGTCAATGGACCGGGCTCTGATGGGGGCAAATGGGTTTGGAAATCAAGGGAAAAGGGGCGAACGGAGCGAGACATTGAAGAAACTGTTAAGCGTGGTGGAAGAAGCCTGAGGATATGGGGGTGTTTCACAGCCAATAGCATTGAATACTTTACCCGGATCGATGGTGATCTCAGTGCTGAGCTCTATGTGAGTGTCCTACAAGATGAGTTACTTCATATCCTTGAGTACTATGGGGATGAAAAGGACGATATAGTGTTTCAGCCAGACAATGGCTCAAGCATACTTAGAGATGTAGAAGTAGAGTTGCTGGAATGACCCCCACAGTCAACCCTATCGAACACTTGTTGGTAGAGTTGAAGAAAAAGCTGTATTAATACCCAAGTGAATGGACCAGTATGCATTAACATTGGGAACGTGTAGAAAAGACTTGGGATCAGATTTTGGTGGAGACATGCTTAAATCTGATCGAGAGCCCAGAAGGATTCAGGCAGTGTGGAAAACCAAAGGTGGATTTACCAAATACTAACAAAATATTAGAACCTGAACTTTAGATTTTTAGGAGCAAAACAGCAACAATACAGTTACATGACAAGAATCTGCAGAACTAAGCAGATACTTAATAGTTGCAGGTCAAAGTTATGTATGAGAGCCAAGATGATTGCCTATAAAATGTCTCACATTCAAATCAAAGTAGTGGATGGTGATATATGAAGACTGAAATTGAAACTTTTAAAACATTGTTACCCTTTTGCTTGGCACTGTATTACTGATTGGTCATTTTATATGAAAACTGCTCATTACTGGGGTTGTAGTGCTGGAACTGCAACAATCAGCTAGATCAACAGAAGCAGTTGTCTTTCATTTATAACCAATATCGCTGACCATAGCCGTGCTTATGTGTTGCCAGCTAGGTTTCTGCATATACTGCATAAACTTACTGTTCTGTTAGTAACACCTTAGTTCTGTAGTCTTGTCTTAGTTTTCTGTATATGAATCAGAATGCTCAGTATTAACAGAGTACTGTAATAGGAGTGCTTTCATGTATTTTCTTATAGAGGGCAGAGAAAACAGTAAGTAATATAAGTAGTAAGAACAAATACATATGGATATGGGCGCTGCGCAGTGCTGCTTCTGATATCCGAGTAGCCCTAGAATGGACAGTCATTTTTTATTCAGTAGTCGGAATTATTTATTTTGCTAGAACAAAACCAAATGTGTTTCTAAGGGTGGATTCACATCAGCATTGAAAATTCCAGCTCCATTGCCATTTCCATCAGGAATGACAGGAAAAATGGCGCAGCATGCTGCACTATTTTTTTTCATTAATACTGTGGACACCCCGCCGGAAACCTGAAGAACCCTATTGTAGTCAGTGGGGTCCGTCGAGCGCCGTTTATGTCTGTTGGTAAATGGATCCGGTCCCAGCTGCCTTGATATCATTAACAAGTTCCCCCGTGTAGTGTTAGGCTGATCTCTCACCTTCATCATGATCAAGGATACCCCACGAGGTGAAATTTTGCATGGTGCCACAGATCGATGTCGATTGAAAGTCATTTTGTATTTCTTCCATTTTCTTACTATTGCACCAACAGTTGTCTCCTTCTCACCCAGCATCTTACTTATGGTTTTGTAGCCCATTCCAGCTTTGTGCAGGTCTATGATCTTATCCCTGACATCCTTAGAAAGCTCTTTGGTCTTGCTCATGTTGTAGAGAGTCTGACTGAGTCTGTGGACAGGAGTCTTTTATAAAGGTGACTATTTAACCCCTTAACGACCCTGGACGTATGAGAACGTCCCAGGGCTGCTAAGGGGCTTTGCAGGGGGATCGCTCCGCGACCCTCCCCCACCCCCCCGCACAGCCGCCGGGAGTTGGCGGCTAATCGCCACAAACACCCAGCAGTAACACCGCCCGCGGGTGGCTCCCCGCTGGCGCTGTTTAACCCATCAGACACCACGGCAAAGAGGCAGCGGCGTCTGAATGAACGGCGATCGGTGCCGCACACCGATCGTTACGGTGATCGGCATTGGCGCAGCTATGTTGCACCGATCCGACGACCGGAAACGGTGGTGGGGAGCCCTGTGAAGGCTCCCGTCACTTACATTTGCCGGTTTGCCCCACTTCCGGCCGTAGACAGGAAGTGGGGAAACCGCCATCTTTGTACACCCTAATGCATTGCCTATGCAATTCATTAGGCTGTATTAACAATCGTGTGGTCAAGCACCATAGGGGGACTAAATGTTACAGTAAAAAAAAAAAAAAAAAAAAAGTTTTAAAGTACAAAAAAAAAGTATTAAAAGTTCAAATCACCCTCCTTTCCCCATTTTACAAATAAAATCATTAAAATATAAAAAAAGTTACACATATTTGGTATCGCCGCGTCGAAAAAGGTCAATCTATAAAAATATAACATCATTTATCCCGTACGCTAAACACCGTAGAAGAAAAAAAATTCCAAACGGCAAAATTGCGTTTTTTGGTCATTTTACGTCAATCAAAAAATTGAATTAAAAAGGATCAAAAAAGTCGCATGCATTCCAAACTGCTAGCGATAAAAAGTACACTTCAGCACGCAAAAAATGCACCCTCATTGACGTCCGTAGGTGTTAGTATAAAAAAGTTATTGGTCTCAAAAAAAGGTGCCATGGTGCAAATTTCAAAAATAGAAAAAGTTTGGAATTTTTTTACGGTACCAAAACATAACGGAAACCCTACATGTTTGGTATTGCCGGATGCGTAACCACCTGTAGAATACAGATAACACATTATATTTACTGGAGATTGAACGGCGTAAAAGCAAAACACCCAGAAACATGGCGAAAATACGTTTTTTTTCACAATTTTTCCCACTTTGAATTTTTTTGCATTAGAAAGTACATCTTGTCCCGCAAAATAAAAGCCCTCATGTGTCTATGTAGGTGGAAAAATAAAAAAATTATGGCTTTCAGAAGGCGAGGAGGGAAAAACAAACGTGTCACCAAAAAAAAAAACGCCGGGTCCTTAAGGGGTTAAGACAGCTGTCTTTAATGCAGGTAACAAGTTGATTAGGAGCATCTCATTGATCTGTAGGAGCCAGAAATCTTATTGATTGGTAGCGGATCAAATACTTATTTCTCTCAGCAAAATGCAAATAAATGTATATAATTTATACAATGTGACTTTCTGGATTTTACTCTCAATGTTAAAATTAGCATACCCTTAAAATTACAGACTGTTCATGTCTTTGTCAGTGGGCAAACCTACAAAATCAGCAAGGGAGCAAATAATTATTTCCTTCACTGTATATCCAATCAGACACCTGTGCTCATTTCTATGCACAGGTACCATATACTATACATTAAAATTGAGGAAAGTGAATTACATTTCAAAGAAATAAAAACATTTTGAAAACTTTATTTAACCCTTTAACGATCACCCACTGTCTTTTGACGGTTGACGTAGCAGGTCGTTAATCTGCAGCGATGTCTTAAGGTTTTTGCATCTCTCAGTGCTGCAGCTGCGCTAGGAACAGAGCTGTACTTAACAGCCGTGTTCCTAGAGCAGTCTTTGCAAGCTCCGGGAATGGGAGAAAACCGCTGATCCCCGGCGCTTAACCCTTTGATTGCCATGGTCAGTGACCACAGTAGAATCAAAGGGTATTCACCTGCTGTGTCGGGTCCCAGTGACCCAACGAAGCAGGGGAATGTCTGTACAGTCAGCCCTGGGGACCTACAGTAGCCCCAGGGCTGTCTGTATAACAAGCCTGCATTAAGAGCACATTGTGTGCTGCCCTGACTGCTGCCTGTGTCATACCGACACAAAATCAAATAACTAAACCGGGCCACTTTATTGGGTACCCCTGCCCAACTCCCCATTAACACTTAATTTTAATCACCAATCACATGGCGGCAAACTCAGTGCTTTTAGGAATGTGACTGGTCAAGAAAATCTTCTCATTTTCAAACCGAGCATCAGTATGGGAAAAGAAAGGTGATTTGGGGCCCTTTTGAACGTGCATGGTGTTGGTGCCAGAAGGGCGGTCTGAGTATTAAAAAAGGCTGATCTCCTGGGATTTCAGCACAACCATCTCTAGGTTTACAGAGAAGGGCCCCAAAAAAAAAAAACATCCAGTGAGCGGGGAGTCCTGTGGGCGGAAAAACCTTGTTATGCCCGATCAAAAGGGGAAGGGCAACTGGTTTGGCGATAGAAAGGGAACAGTACTCAAAAGCCACCCGTTACAACCAGGTAGGCAAAGACACTCTGAACGCACATGGGCGAACTTTGGGGCGATGGGTACAGCACAGAAGACCACACGGGTCCACTCCTTTCAGCAAAGAACAGGAAACTGAGGCTCCAATTTTGCCCAAGCCTCGAAATTGGACGTAAAGTTTGGGAAAAAAAAACGTTGCCGGGTCTGATGAGTCTCGATTCTGCTGCGACATTCGGTGGTAGGTCAGAATTTTTGGCGTCAACAACATGAAAAGCATGGATCCATCCTCCCTTTTAAACGTTCGGGCTGGGGGTGCGGTGTCAGGGGGGGGGGAAATTTATTTTCTTGGCACTCTTTGGGCCCCTTGGATACCATTGAGCATCGTTGCAACACCTTGTGGAATTATGCCACGAAGAATGAGGCAGCTCTGAAGGCAAAAGGGGGTCCAAACCCTGTACCTAAGCATGCGTGTAACCTTAATAAAGTGGCTGGTGAGTGTATATTAGCATATGATGAAAACACTAATACATTACTAAGTATTAAAGAAAATGTAAACTAGTTATCCCTTCATGGGATTATAAAAGAAAAGTAAAAAACATAAAAAAGTGTAGAAAAAAAATAAATAAAATAAATAATAAAATAAAAATAAATAAAAGTTAATTAGTGTGAAATGTGAATTGTGTAAAAAAAATATATATTTTTTTTTAAAAATCTGCAATAATTTATATGTGAATTAAAAAAAATGCCCCCAAAAAGCACAATTTCTCTAGCAAAAAAGTTACGACTGTTGAAATGCACGGAGGCAAAAACTAAAAAAAAATGTGCTGGTCATGAATTACTTTTCAGGCCTGGGGCTTAAGGGGTTAAAAAACATATCTACAATATAACAGTGCAACATATTTGGAATACCCATAGTCAGCAGGATACGCATTGTGCAGTGAGTATTACAATGAGGAGGTGCACACACGTATATATTGTGTGTATACACTCTTTGTACGTCAGCAAAGAACAATGGGAAATAGAAAAAAATAAAAAAAATTGGTAGAATGGCAATTATTTACTTATTAATTTTTTTGCTTGCTCCTCAAAACTACATTAATATTAAACACGCAGTTGTGTATTTGTATGCGTGTGGGATGCAGCAGGATCGCACTCTATACTTTATGATAGGGCTCCTGCTGCGTCTTTCGGACCAAGATTTGACATGTCCGTTCTTGGAACGGATCCGAAAGACGCAATGAGACATTCATCGGCAATCACTCATGTGAACGCCGATACGTGTTTCCCAGTGCCGGCAGTGTTAAATTCCCTGCTCATTGTTTGGTGCGTGTTTGGGTCTGTCTAGACCAGGCATCCTCAAACTGCGGCCCTCTAGCTGTTGGGAAACTGCAACTCCCATCATGCCCACTGTTATACAGTATATAAATGCATGATGGGAGTTGTAGTTTCCCAACAGCTGGAGGGCCGCAGTTTGAAGACGACTGGTCTAGACGGACCCAAACACGCATCCAAAAGCGTATGTTCCCACGGAGCAAACACGCCATGTGAACATACCCATGCAGCTGAAGATTGCACTTGATTGAGGAGCAATTCATTCTATGTTTCAATATTAAGGTGCTAATAATGCAGTGACTTAGAATAAGAGTTTGAGTGAAAATGATATTAAAAAAGATAAGCAAAGTCCTGATACAAACTTGACTTTGTTTCTCCAAGACTTCCCTGATGACTGGATTTTTCCTGCAATACTTAGTGCATTATGATATACAGGCAGTCCCCGGGTTACAAACAGGATAGGGACTGTAGGTTTGTTCTTAAGTTGAATTTGTATGTAAGTCGGAACAGATATATTTATTAAATGTAACTGCAGCACAAAAGGTTTTTTTTTAGTTTTGGATAGTGCAGGGAAGAGATTTTACATTTGTTTTCTGTCTGTGTCCCTGTTAAGAAGATTTCCCCTCGTGCTGCTGTGGCATGCTGGAAGTTGTTGTTCCACAGCTATCATCTGCTGTGGGACATGGAACGACAAGTGCCAGCAGACCCCATAAGTCTCCGTTTGTAACTACGGGGCAGATGTAAGTCGGAACGGTGTAAGTCGGGGACTGCCTGTATATATCCCTGTAAGGATAGGACAACATAGACAGTTGTCATTGTGTGCACCTTCTCATTATCTAATCTCTTGTTCTTGTTTCATGATATTGAAAAATGGCCACAAAGATGTTTAAAAGCCATGTAGTAGCCATCAGTAGTCCAGACAACCCTGAGGGTAGAGCTCTCACATTCTCTGTGCCTGCTTCTAATCATGTATTCACATTTGTGAAAGTAACTTTATTCTCTCGGATGACCACATTACAGATGAGAAAGTAGAGACCACTTAGACCGTTAACTACATTTGGTATTGATTTTAGCTATGCTTCGGATGTTTGCATAATTCATACTTGGTAATAGGATGGCTTTTAAATACTATTATTTTCCTGTGCACTAGCAGCAAGAGATCCAGCTGTTGTTGAGCGAACAAATTTGCTGAATATGGCTAAGCTCAGTATAAAAGGACTCATTGAATCGGCTCTGAGTTACGGCCGTACCCTGGATTCAGATTACCCTCCTCTTCAGCAGTTCTTTGTTGTGATGGAGCATTGCCTCAAGCATGGTCTTAAAGGTACAGTATGTAATCATAACCACTATGGTGTATTGTTCTGCCAGTACTTATACACTAATCTTGGATGGAGATTTCAGTCTGAGAGCAATGTACCTAATAGAAATAACAGGGGATATGCTGTCAGTGGGGTAACATTTAACATTGGGCTTGTAGAATGAATTGGTTTTATCTAATCATATGTGTCAGATATAAAATATATGTATAATTAAATTACATTAAAAGGGTATTCCCATAGCATTGGCTTTAAACACCTAGGCAAACATAAATAAAGGCTATTACCAAATACACTGCTATTTTGATTTTGCTTTATTTCAGAGTTAGAGAAGTTATTGTCTCCAGCTTGTTTACAGAAATTTTCCTTGGCTGCCAGGATAGTGACATCACTTCCTGTGGTGTCTTAGCAGCCAGGAGCTTGTTTATCTTTGTTACTGACAAACTTTAACCCTTTGGCGCTCTGTAGCCGTGGGTCCTGCTATTTAGACCCCTCCATCACCAATGTCCCTCTAAGGGCTTGTCCCCACGGCAAGGGTTATTAGTCGATTTTTCAGATGGTTTGCGGTTTTAGAAACCGTCTGAAAACCGACAAGCAACGCTCCCCATAGACTTTAATAGGAAATCTGTTCAGCAGTCCCCACTGAACGGATTTTCTGCTGGATGGTTTTTTACACCGCCGGCGTAACGAAAAACTTAGAACAGGGGTGTCAAACTGCGGCCCTCCAGCTGTTGGGAAACTACAACTTCCATCATGCATTTGTATAATCTATAACAGTGGGCATAATGGGAGTTGTAGTTTCCCGACAGCTGGAGGGCCGCAGTTCGAAACCCGTGACTCAGAACATGTTCATTCTTCTGCCCAGTTTTCAGGCAGAACATGTGAGTGAGAAGGGGGACAGCTTGAATCCACAAACCCCGGACAAAAACCGTCCCCCTGTGTGCCAAAAAAGACTAAATACCATCGGAAAATCCAACTGGTATTTCATCAGTGCCTAACAGGCTCAGCTAGGAATAAGGGAGCTGAAATCTCTGCTGTAAAAAACACCCACAGCCTGAACAGGAAATGTGAACCTGAAGCTGGCTGTAAATAGCAGGATTTGTGACACATCCAGATAAGAAATCCCTTTTATTATCTGTTCACACGGCGTGTTTGCGAGGTGTACTTCGGCGCGTAATTGGGCCAAAGTACGCCCCACAGGTACGGTAAAATCATTGATTGGGTTAAACACTCATTGAGTGCTCTGTAAAATCATCGTTGTTATTCAGATAATGAGAATTTTACAATCAGATTTCTCGGTGTGTCATGTACATCAGTAAACAGAAGGGACCTGTCGCTCTTTTCGGGCACTTAGGCTATGTTCACACGGCTTAACTACGGGACGTAATTACGTTCCGCAATTACGCCGTGTGGCCGGGGGCGGAGTGGGGGGCCGGCACTTCGCCAGCCCATAGACATTCATTAACAGCGGCGCGTATACGCCGCTGGTAATTCACATGCCACTTATCTCCCCGCCCGGCGGATTCACCGAGCAGGGAGAGGAGACGTAATCCATAGTTATCTATGAGAACTGTGGATTACCGTAATGAATGGGCCGTTTTCAGCCCGTAATTTGCGCACTTCGGCGCGTAATTACGGACCGAAATACGGCCCATTTTAAGCCGTGTGAACATGGCCTTAGGCACCGAGAAATAACAATGTATAGGAGGCAGAAAGCTACCTCGGGCCATTGCATGTTGACAGTACGTGCTGGCAAGCGCATACTTTCATCAGCACTAACGAAGGCGTATTGCTGCACGTACCTGTGCGTGCCGAAGCACGCCAAGTGAATTTACCCTTAATCCAGCTCCTAGTGATGCAGAAATTTTTATAATCTGACTTGCATAAAGAATGGTCATGAACAATCACTGTATATAGTGACTTGAAATGTGGTGAATGACTAAATACCACGTTTTTCTTGGCAGTAAGAAAATCCTTCCTTAGCTTTAACAGAACAATATGGGGTCCTTTAGAGATGGTGGAGAAGATATGCCCTGAGGCAGAAGAGGTTGCAGCCAGTGTGCGGGATTTACCAGGGCTCAGGTATGCCTTTAATGTTTCTGGGCAGCCTGTTAGTATTGTATATATCGTTAACCCATAATTAGTCCAGTGTCAAAAATTGTATCTTCCGGTGTGTACTGTTCTGTTTCTTAGAACCCCCCTTGGTCGAGCTAGAGCCTGGCTGCGACTATCAATGATGCAAAAGAAGCTAGCCGACTACCTGCGTTGCCTGATCATGCGCAGAGATATTTTAAGGTCAGTAACTCCAGCAGCCCAGTTGGTTTACAATTTTTGACTTAAAGGGTTTTGCCAAGAAGTGAGTTCCTTACCTAACAGGCTGATACTCCCCTCTTGAGGCTTGAAAAAGGGGCGTTGTGTTTCTGTGTTTAAAAAAACAAGTACCTCCTCTGTGATGTCATCGCTCCACCTCCCATGCACGCTCCTGATATTCAGTCTCTGTAGTTGAGCAAATATTGTTTTGCCAATCCACAGAGGAGAACTGTATTGTGCGCAAGCTCTACGGGTTTTATTTCTCCCTCTTATTTGCTCAGGAGAGAAAATAAGCTCAGCAGGCAGCCTTCTTTCATTCCTTCACGAACGAACGGCTGCAGAGGGATAGGGAGGGGGGCTGAGCAGGGAGCGTCTGCATGTTTACTCCGATAGTTACATTACAATCAGTGGATTCTCTATACGAAAGACACAGGATCTTTCTCTCCAGTCCCTTCAAAGCTCGTTCATGTTCCCTGCCATAAGATAAGAAGTGATTAAATACCCATTTTGGAGGATCCCACGTCAACATTAGATCGTGGCAAAACCCCTTTAAGCTACACAATGTAATATCAAGAAATATTCAGTGAAAATTGGGAAGTATCTTGGAAGCATTATAACAGTTTTGTGCTTATGTAGAGCAATACGTTAATTATATCTCTTTAGTATATATTTAGATGTAGCAGAACTACATCTCCTGTCATGTCTATTTTAGTAAATCCATATGTTCCCTGTGATATAACAATCCTGGAGCCTCTTCTCTTATAACTCTGTGTTGTGCTGTTCCGCTGTTATTCCTTTTGGAAATGTGTTACTGAATCTGTCAAATGGGTGTTACCATTCCAGTCTCCAAAGGGGTGTGGCACTGACTTCTGTCAGCACTGTGCAGGGACCCACCCCCCCAACTAGTTACACCCAGCTGAGAGATTTATTAATACATTTCTGAAAGAATAACAGAAAAACAGCACAGAGTTATAAGAGAAGATGCTGCAGAATTGTTATCCACGAGACACAAGGATTTACAAATAGTTATTCAGGATGGCAAGGCCCTCATTAAATATAGAAGCTGTTTTTCGTGCAGAGGCAGACCCTTTCCAGCACAGTGGGCATTGCTAACTCCAGCTCCTCCTACCCAATCAACTAGTGCCAGGGTATTATGTGCAGAGCCAAGGATCTGTGGTCCCCTAATATAGTGGGCCCCTCTAGCACTCTCTGTGACTCTGTTACACCACTCCTCCCGTCATCTTTCCAGTGACATCTTTGCCTGTTCAGTCTTTTATATGTTCTTTTAGTTATATACATTTAGGGCGACATGTCCCAAAACGCAAGCGCCGTTTTTTTAAATTCATTTTGCACCATAAACACTTTTGATTCCATATTCTCAATGTAAATGAACTGTTGTACACCAAAACTAGGCGCATTATACGCCGGGCACAACACATTTTAATGCGCCTAAAAAGGTGCATTACATATAGTAGCAATGCGCCTCCATAACGCAATGCGCCCATTGAGGTGCATTACATACACTAATAATGATATGCAAAGCGCTGAGATTTGCGCAATGCGCTTTTTTACATAATCTCCAAAAGATTGGGAATCTCGCAAGAGAACAGAGAGTGACTTTTGATCACTATATTTACTATTTTGCCGTAGGCAAACTTAAACTCTATCAGTTCTCTATCTATAAAACACTAAAACTTAACTTTTATTATGTATAACTCTTAACCTCTATACACACTATTTAAAAACCTGATTTCTAACCTCACCATGTAACCCTTTCTACTTTTGAAGGAAGGAATAGCTCCTTTTCTATTATCAAGTCTGGTGGAGCACCACCTATTAACAGGGGAGCCTTATATCTATAGCAAAGTACTAGCTTCAGTAAGGGATCCCAAGCCTCCTACTTGGGCAGCCGTCCCTAATCTAATGGACACAAAACAAATAAGGCCCCCTTGTGACACCCCTGCAGCAGGTGACACTTGTAGACAGAGGTGAGAAATCACAATTTAAAACGTCATGTCTGACCTCCCCGACATGTTTCGCCAGCTAACCTGGCTTTATCAAGGCTTAGAGGTCCGATCACATGTGGTCTGAGCTCATTTCCTTTTATATCATGTTAGATACACACCCCGTTCAGGTGCTCACCAATTAGCCATCAGAGAATCCACAGTGGGTTTTATGTGCTTAGACCACATGTGATCGGTCCTCTAAGCCCTGATGAAGCCAGGTGGTGCTCCACCAGACTTGATAATAGAAAAGGAGTTATTCCTTCTTTCAGAAGCAAAATGCGCTTTTTTTTTGGCGCAATGCGCTTACAAAGGCGCGTTAAGTTTACTATGCAAGGTGTACCAGACGGCAGATTTTTGAGAGGATCGGACTTTCAGGCGCACTTTACTCTGATTAAATGCGCCTAAAAACTGCCGCGGCGACGTCAATTTTCAGACATGTCGCTCTTTGGGTATGTTCACACTGGATAATTTCGGTGCGCATTTCGCCACGTATTTGCGCTCTAATACGGGCGAGATGCGCACCGAAATTACGGTAATCCATAGTTCTCATACGATTGTATTGTACACGTGAGGAAATAAGCAACATGTCAATTACTTGCGGCAAATACGCGCCGCGAGTAATGAATGTCAATGGGGCCGGCCTGCTGTCGCCCCCCACGCCGCGGGAGTACCCACGTATTAGCGCGAGCTCCCAAATCACACGATGTACGTGCCGCAGTACATCGTGTGAACATACCCTTAATGTTTTAAAACTTTTATTGAGTCAAATAAAACCCTCCTTAATTGTAGCTTCATTTCTGAAGTCCAGGTGAACTTAGAGAGCAAAAAGATAGGGCCAGTGGGGAAAATCCCTTTCTCCCTGCACAGGGGAAACACCAAGTATGACCAAACAGTACATCTGGACGAAAACTTACTTTATATCCACGATATGCCATTCTGGGCTTTGTGATATACAACTATTACTTAGTTACTTTCTACACTATTACTTTTTCAGCGAGTTTTATGAAAATCATGCAGTAATGATGGAAGAAGAAGGAACTGTTATTGTCGGGCTTCTGGTTGGATTGAATGTAATTGATGCTAACCTCTGTGTCAAAGGAGAAGACCTGGACTCACAAGTATGTTACATAAACGTATATACATGTATTCCATCAATCTCTTAGGGCATGGGTGTCAAACTGCGGCCCTCCTGCTGTTGGGAAACTACAACTCCCATCAAGCATTTGTATAATCTGTAACAGTGGGCATGATGGGAGTTGTAGTTTCCCAACAGCTGGAGGGCCGCAGTTTGACACCTGTGTTTTAGGTTATGTTCACACGGCGTATTTGCGGACGTACTTCAGCTCGTAATTGAGCTGCAGTACTCACAAAGTACACCCAGCAAATATGTTCAATCATAGCACACAAATTGACATTGATGTTTGTATTAAGGCTAGTGTGTTGTAGGGACAGGTTCCAGATGGGGGTGCCCTTCTTGGGGCGACTGCCCTGTGGTTAAGCCTTAGGGCTTGATAGGCCAAGTAGGGTCTTCTAGGGTATACTTATCAGATCCCACACTATATTTGGCCATTTATTGTTGTTGCTTGTGACTTTGGGAATCTTCCCCTTGGACCTTATCTGGACCTCATATATGTTGTGTAAGTTCTCTTTTAGGCCTCGTTCACACGGCTTATTTTGGGACTGATTGGAGCCGTACTGCGCGCCGTATTTGCGCTGCAGTACGCCTCCAATCCGTCCCAGTAACTACGGTAATCCACAGTTCTCATAGAGAACTATGGAGTCCGTTTCTTCTCCCCGCTCGGGGGGAGAAAGTGACATGCACATTATTTACGGAGCGTACGCGCCGTGAATAATGCAATGTCTACGGGGTCGGTGGGCAGCTCCCCTGTCCAGCCCCCGCCCCTTATTCAAGCCGTAACTGCGGGCGAAATCCGTCCCGCAATTACGGCTTGAATAAGCCTTGTGAACATTGCCTTAAATGACATGGTAAACATTAAGTTTTAAATACACGTTTTTTTTGGGGGGGCGGGGCCCAGTTTGTTTATGTGATTTTTTTTTTTCCTGTACAGATAGGGATCCCTGTTGTAAATTTGTGGAATCTCATACCTTTTGGTGTGTTTTTTTTATTTTGTAGTGAATAAAGATGGAGGCACCCTATTGAAAGGGAAAATAGTATCAATATTTTTTTCTTTACTACTTAAAACCAGATACTGATACATATTCTTTTCTTATGTTTCTATTTTCTGATTTAAGATTTTTTAAATTCTGTTTTCTGTATATGATTATAAGAAAAGCCATCTGAGCTGATTTTAACAGCATTTAGAGATCTGCTTTACAGCAACTACTTGGACATAAGAGCCTGTGAACAGGAGCAGACCCATTTACTTCTATAGGAGAGTTTTCTAGACATGCCCTTTGACCTGGGAAGATGTCATTGTGCAGGGAGGGGGAGAGGGTGAACTGTGACTATCTCCTATTATGAATTGTGAATCCTTTGTTATCTACACATTGGTGTCACCTTTCAATGTAATCCTGCCTGTGCTGATAATGAGAAGACTGCTTAGAAGGGATCTCTACAGAGCAGGAATTGTCAAACTATTATTAGACATAGTGGCCAAAGTGAAAAATTATAAATAGTGTTATAGAAAATAAAAAAAATTCTTAAAAAATGTGTTTAACTTGTAAACATGAGTTAAATAATAGGTTATTTTCCGATGATGCATTCCCTTTAACTTGTAGGGACAAGCACTATCCATGTACCTGATTAGGACAACAAGGGGTCCACTGCTTATTACACCCCTATGTTAATCAGAGAAGAGAATCATTGTAAAGAGCTGCTCTTTTTTGGAGGACTGTAATTATTTGAATGTACATTTGTGCATATGAAAAAAAGGTTCTTAGACCCCTATATAACCAATGGATGCCAAAACAGTGTCTTGTTGGCATCTGATGGTCAGATGGTATACATTTTGTCACTGTACCCGAAAGCAGCCAAACTTTCTTTTTCTGCATGGCCTATGGATGACATAAGCCACTACAGTGGTCCCTCAACATAAAATATTAATTGGTTCCAGGATAACAATTGTATGTTGAAGTTATAGTTCTATGGAAAACTGGTAATTGGTTCTAAAGCTCAGAAATTGTTACCCAACATAATGCAAAATGAAAATGAAAGAAAGGGAAGCAGATAACTAATAGGGATAAAGGGTGACATGCATGAAATTTGGCGTTAACACGCTAGGTAATGCGCCCGGAGTGGCGTGTGGGAGGTTTAAAAATGTATGAACCGGGCTGTGCCTTATATCGGCAGTAAAGAATCCAGATATTTGGTGCAGCCCCGTTCATACATGTCGCCCACAGTCTTTACATATAACATCAGAAAGAGCTGCTGGAAGCTGAAAATCACTGTCTATATAGAGGACAGGAGCTTCCTTATACACAACGTACCAGAAAAAAATAAAATGGTGCCCTCATCTGGTGCTCACAGGAGCAGCTTACCCTGTCACATGTAAGAGCAGTACAGGACATGTAGTACCGCACTGTACTGTAGAGGCGCTACTAGACTAACAATCACTGCATGCACCTCACTAATACATGTAAGAACAGTAGAGGACATGTAGTACCACACTGTACTGTAGAGAGGCGCTACTAGACCGACAATCACTGCATGCACTGCACTAATACATGTAAGAGCAGTATAGGACATGTAGTACCACACTGTACTGTATAGGCTCTACTAGACCACCAGTCACTGCATGCACCTCATTAATACATGTAAGAGCAGTACAGGACATGTAATACGCACTGTACTGTAGAGAGGCGCTATAGACCGCCAATCACTGCATGCACCTACTAATAAAATGTAAAGCAGTACAGGACATGTAATACGCACTGTACTGTAGAGAGGGGCTATAGACCGCCAATCACTGCATGCACCTCACTAATACATGTAAGAGTAGTACAGGACATATAGTACCGCACTGTAAATGTAGAGAGGTGCTACTAGACCGACACTCAACTGCATGCACCTCACTAATACATGTAAGAGCAGTACAGGACATGTACTACGCACTGTACTGTAGAGAGGGGCTACTAGACCGACAATCACCTGCATGCACCTCACTAATACATGTAAGAGCAGTACAGGACATGTAGTACCGCACTGTACTGTAGAGAGGCTAATAGACCACCAGTCACTGAAATCACCTCAGTAATACATGTAAGAGCAGTACAGGACATGTAGTACCGCACTGTACTGTAGAGGCGCTACTAACAACAATCACTGAATTCACCTCACTAATACATGTAATAACAGTAGAGGACATGTAGTACCACACTGTACTGTAGAGAGGCGCTACTAGACCGACAATCACTGCATGCACTGCACTAATACATGTAAGAGCAGTATAGGACATATAGTACCCCAAAACTGTACGTAAGGCTCTACTAAACCACCAGTCACTGCATGCACCTCATTAATACATGTTAGAGCAGTACAGGACATGTAAGACGCATTTACTGAAGAGGGCGCTATGAACGCCAATCACTTTCATGCACCTCACAATACTGAAAAAGCAGTACAGGACATGTAATACGCCCCTGTACTGTAGAGAGGGGCTATAGACCGCCAATCACTGCATGCACCCCCACAATACATGTAAAGAGTGTTTCAGGACAATATAGTACCCCCCACTGTACTGTAGAGAGGTGCATACTAGACCGACAATCACTGCATGCACCTCACTAATACAGTAAAAAGCAGTACAGGACATGTAGTACCGCACTGTACTGTAGAGAGGTGCTACAGAACCGACAATCACTGCATGCACCCTCACTAATAACATGTAAGAGCAGTAAAGGACATGTAGTACCGCACATGGGACTGGGAAGAGGCTAATAGACCACCAGTCACTGAAATCACCTCAGTTTAATACATGTAAGGCAGTACAGGACATGTAGTACCCGCACTGTACTGTAAGAGGCAAATAGACCCACTAGTCACTGAAAAACACCTCAGTAATACATGTAAGAGCAGTACAGGACATGTAGTACCGCAACTGTAACTGTAGAGAGGGGCTACTAGACCGACAATCACTGCAAACACCTCACTAATACAAAGTAAGCAGTACAGGACATGTTTGTACCAACAAATGTACTGTAGAGAGGCTAAGGCCTCGTTCACACGGCTTATTCTGCCGCGTAAATTTGGGGGCGTACTGCCCCCCCGGATTTGCGCTTCAGTACGGCGCCAATCCGCGGCAGCATTACGGTAATCCACGCTCTCATTGAGAACAGTGGAAATCCGTCGCTCCTCCGGCCTCGGACAAATCCGCCGCGGGGGGAGAAAGTGACATGCACTTTATTTACGGCGCGGACGCGCCGTAAACAATGCATTGTCTATGGGGCCGGGATGCGGCGCCCCCGCCACGCTCCGCGCCAGCCCCCGTCCCCGTCCCGCCCCTTATTCACGGCGGATTTGTGCCCCTCAATACGGGCACAAAATCCGTCGGGGGAATAAGCCGTGTAAACACGGCCTAATAGACCACCAGTCACTGAAATCACCTCAGTAATACATGTAAGAGCAGTACAGTATTTGTAGATATTGTAGATACATAGATAGTACCGCACTGTACTGTAGAGGCGCTACTAGACTGACAATCATTGCATGTACTTCACTAATTAAGAGGTTTGACAAAATGGTCGTTACTAGGTGGATCTTCCATTGATCATATGAACTGCAGATCAGCAGTGTCTGTGATATTGTATGGGGAGTGTGGTTTCAGGATACAATATTCCATGAAGGACCATTGTATGGTGATAATATTGTATACAGAGGACATTGTAACGTGAGGGAGCACTGTATGGAGTTTACAGTAGCATACATTGAGGCTTTATATTGAGGGAGATTTTTCATAGCCCTATTCCGCAGCACATTAGAATCTTTACAATCAATGTTATCTTGTTTTGCATTGAGAGTCGCATCTATTGAAAGGAATATTCCACAAACGCCTGATAGATGTGAATTCCGCCTCTGGGATTCATACATATGGAGACAGCCTGGTTACGTATTTCCTGTTAAGTAATTCATGACTGATGCAGACTCCAGAGTTCATTGGAGATGTGGCCGGGTGCCATCTTCTCCATTTAAGAGACTTCTGGAAAGAGCACTGGTATATTTCACTGGTATGACTGCACCTGTTTGGCTCAAGAAACTCATAAAGCTCTTGGGTCTCTTACATTGGGGACAGTGGCTAGCCAACCCCATGACAAACAAGTGGCCATAACAAAGTGAAAAAGTCCAGGATACCGATAATAACCTGATATAAGGTAACTACCATTAAGGCAGCTTCCTTAAGTCACATTTTATTTGTATATCATTTTTCCTAGGTTGGAGTGATTGATTTCTCCATATATCTAAAATCAGAAGAGGACGACCATAACAGAGAGGGAAGGTAATTATAGTCATCTATTTTTGTTAAACAGTTTAAAGCCGAGCCATTTTCCTCCATCTTCTACTGCTATAATTTTGGGAGTTTTTTTTAGTGCATGCAGGTTTGAAAGCTGAAGCATTTTTCCCATTCTTGTTTGTTCTAACAATTTGTGTAATTAGTTTGCGAAACATTGAATTTTTTTATTTCATTTTTATCATGATTTATTTTTTTATAGCAGAAAGAAATGTTAAAAAGGATGGAAATATGCCTTGTTTTTAAGCTTTTTTTCATTTATTTTTAAACAAACAAATGATATGGTTGTTTTTATATAGGAGATAAATTCAGAGGGGCCTGAAAATATATATACACTTCAATAGTGGTTATCTATGCTCTTTTTCAAGATCTGAATTAAATTATGGTGGCAAAATGTAATATTATGTTGTTTTAAAGATGTCACTAGACACACGATCGCTAAAGCCACCATGTGGAGAGTCAAATAAATGGTGGAGGCCTCAGTTATGGGAGATTACACCGCCTCCCAAATAACATTAACTGCAGAGCAGATCAGGGTCTACAAAGATCCCTGCAATAACTGACAAGTGGCCCCCACAGCTACCTGGCACCCACCGGTCATTCTCTCTGGGTAGGTCGGCCATTACTGACAGTTCTGCCTCCCCTCATGCAATTATTGTGAAGCTAAAGACTCTGCAAGAAAGTTTAGAAACATTCAGAGTAGAATGTGGACAACCCCATGTGGTATGATAGAGATTGATGTTTGGTTGAAGGACTGGTCTGGACGACTGCCAGTACACATTGGGCCTTATGTATGAAAAATGTCTAGCAGTAAGACTTTCTTTGTTGCCCATAGCAACCAATCAGAGCTCAGCTCTGATTGGTTGCTATGTTTTCCAGAGCACGATATGAAATAAACGCTGAGCTCTGATTGGTTGCTATGAGCGCTGATTCCTTGCTATGGGCAACAAGGATAGTCTTACTGCTAGACAGTTTTCATACATAAGGCCCATTATTTTGAATGAGCACTACTTATTGAGCTGGTTCTCTGAGTGATATTAGCTGACCATAGAAGTTCCCAGCAATGGTCAACTTTGGAAGAGCCACCTTCTGAACCACTTTAACTTTATTATTTATCTAATGTAGTTATGATTTGTGTTTTTCACTTTCTGTCAAGTTTCTTATTATTTTGAATAATATTATTAATGAAATGTTCAATAACTAATTTCTCTCAATGTAAGGAATGTGCACATTTCTGCAATACTGGACCAAAAGAATTATGTTGAAGAACTTAACAGACAACTGAAGTAAGTGTGCAACAAATATCCTTTCTTCTCAAACTACTAATACAATTCTTGAAAGCTGACCCAACCTGCCAGAATATTTTGCTTCAAGTTAGCTTGATCGTAAAGGACAATCAATAACTGTATTCATTATGTCTATGTTATGGAACAAAAAGGAAATCACAGGACGTTTTAAAGGTATGGATTGAATTTTGTCGTGCTTAAAAACCTTACACAGACAAAACAGTCTTTCCTTTGAGCCCAGGGTCATTACTAGCAAATTAAAAAAACAAGATCAGTTAGTAGCCAATTATGTTGCAGACAACATCATAAATACCCACTAATATGCACATACAACACTGGAATAAATAGGTAAAAATAATGCAAAAGTAATGAAATTAAAGGGGTTTTGCCACGAAGTAAAATTGACGTGAGAAGTTTGCAAATTAAATAATAAACATTTTCACCATTCATCATTATTAAACATTCTGTACAATTTTTATTTTAGCTGCTCCTTAAGTGATCCATAATATACAGCTCATCTCCAGGGGGTACGACCAGTGACAAGAGCTCCTCAGTCCTGGCTGCACATGCTCAGACATGCTCCTCTCAGGCAGCTACTGAGTGTTCAGACCCCAGGTGCTGTCATTCTACTCCTGTCCTCTGTGCTCCTTAGTAATTAGTCAAACAGTGCAAAAAAAAAAAAAGAAATCTTAATGAGGTATGTGCATTGATAAAGAGAAATAAAGTCCACAGGTTTGGTTCCTGCAGGGATTAGAAACTAGGACCCTTGTGCTGTGAGGCAAAAACTTTACATCTGAGCTACAATGTAGCTACTCACAGCTCCTTACATTAGCAGACCTTTCTTTGATTAGAGAGAGGAAAGGCCTGGTGATGTCATCTGGCTGGATCACATGATATGCAATTCAAATAAATCACACACGCCTCCTTTTTCAGCACACAGAGCTGAAGAGCTGGATGCAGGAGGCATGAAATGAGATCATGGCAAAACCCCTTTAAGAGAGAAGAACTTGTGCTGCCATCGGATGTAAGGAAAATAAATAGTAAACAAAAAATAGGAGATAAAAGAGGTGATCTCATCTCCCACTTTGATGGCATATCCACAGGAAATGCCATCACTGTGTGATAGGTGCAGATCTCACCTCAGGGATCCACCCCATTTCAGGAATGGGCCCCCAAGTGTCTCTGTTCAGAACGGAGGCTAGGTCGCACTTGTGAACAACTCTCTATTCTGTTCTATGGGAGTTCTGAGTACAGCCTATCGATTTGTCATTAACGTGTGAGATGGGAACCCCCCTTTGAAAACAGATTGTGGCATTAGCGGACCCTTGTGCCAAAGCTGAGCTAACTTTCTGGAGGTCCAGCCTCTACTACTTGGTGAAGCTTGAAAGGGAAGCCCAGGATTCTGCTTTACAAATGTTTGGAAGAGTACTACGGGCTGTTTCTGACCAAAATACAGCCATTGACTTATTGTAGTTGAATGTGCCTTGAGTGACCAAGGTGGAGGCAGGTCAACCAAACTGCAGCAATACTAAATTAGACCTTCACAAAAAAAAGTGAAATATGTTTGGTTGCTTTCTGATCTCTTTTCTGTTTTAGAAATTGTACAAATAAACTTCCACAGAGTCTAAAATAAATTGTTGTTGCAGACTACTCTGGTTAGCAGGGCTTCATGTATGAAAACTGACTGGGTGTAAGACTTTATTTGATGCCTATAACAACCAATCAGAGCTCCCCTTTCATTCAATATAGTGCTCTGAAAAAACCAAAGGGGCGCTCTTGATTGGTTGCTATGGGAAACAAGCACAGTCTTAGACCTAGACATTTTTCATACATGTGACCCCTAAGGCTATGTTCACACGGTGTATTTGCAGGGCGTAATTACACCCCGCAATTACGCCGTGTGACCGGGGGCGGGAGCGGGGGACTGAGCAGGGGGCCGGCACTTCGCCGGCCCATAGACTTGAATTGCTAGCGGCGCGTATTTGCGGCTAGTAATTCACATGTCAATTATCTCCCCGCCCGGCGGCTTCGCCGGGCGGGGAGAGGAGACGTAATCCATAGTTCTCTATGAGAACTGTGAATTACCGTAATGAATGGGCTGTTTTCAGCCCGTAATTTGCGCACTTCGGCGCGTAATTACGGACCGAAATACGGCCCATTTTAAGCCGTGTGAACATGGCCTAAGTCTCTCCTAGTTTTTCACCCAATGCTGCAGGGAGTCTCAGGTTGCATCTGCAAAGTATTTGCCAACTGGGGAGTGATCTGAGAGAGTAGCCAAATGCAGTTCAAGGGCATAACTTTCAGTGACAGGTTTTATCAGCTATGTGACCTTTGTAATACTGGACCCAGAAAAGCCTCGTTGAACAGGATGTGTTCAGTCAGCAGAATTCAGAGGTTCTCGGTGTTGAGGCCATACTTTTGGCATTAGATGAGAATCTTCTTTTTTTCTGGAACCTGTATTGTAAAAGACAAAAATGGTATTTTGTAGAGGTACAATTAGGCTCTATTCACACGGCTTATTCTGGGACGTATTCCAGTCAGTAATTACGCGCCGTAGTGCGTGAATTACGGCTGGAATATGTCCCAGTCATTACGGTAATCCACAGTATTCATAGAGAACTATGGATTACGTCTCCTCTCCCTGCTCGGCGAATCCACCGAGGGGGGAGATAAGTGACATGTGAATTACCAGCGGCGTATACGCGCCGCTAGTAATGCAAGTCAATGGGCCAGCGAGGTGCCGGCCCCCGCACCCGCCCCGCCCCCGGCCACACGGCGTAATTGCGGGGCGTAATTACGTCCCGCAAATAAGCCGTGTGAACCCAGCCTTAGAGTTTTTCAATCTTTGTTGACTTCCACAATCTTGATAAGCAAAAAGTCAAGAAACCTGGCAGCCTTAAATATTGCCACATTTTCATCTATTATCAAAATCACATAGGGTGACATGTATGAACGGGCTTTTCGCCTGTTTTTTTGGCGTAACCTGCGCCTCCCGGCCCGAATCCCCCTGTCGGACGCAGGGATGCGGTGTTAGGCGCAGCGTTCGCCACTTTCAGCTGCGCCCCGCATGAAGGGGCGGGCAATGGGTGCGGTGTGGGCGCGCTGTAGGCGTTCCGGGGTGGGACGCGGCGCGCTCGAAAACTACGATGCATGTACGATCGCGAGTCGGCAAAGCGCGGCGCACTGCAGCGCTCGGCAGCTCCGACAGGCAGACCTGGTTTATTTTGGTCTAAATGCTCCGGCGGAAGCGAAGTGAAGCAAGAACGGAACATGCGAGGAAGCATGTAGAAGATCGCAACCGAAATCTCTGCGCTCCGCTCCGTGCAGCATGGAGTATGATTCCAAAAAAATCGCCTTTATAAAGGCGGAAAACATTATCAGAAACAGAGCTCAAACTCAAAAAAAATAAATCACTTTCCAAAAATCTAGAACGGCGCTATATCAAGAATTCGGATATTGGAAATTGCCGGGAAATACAGTAATTCAAATTCTGAAAAACTATTCCATTGGGCGGCAGAAAACCGGCCCCCCAGAATAGGACGACAGTGAACCATTAAAAAACCCATTGGGGAGCTATTGACCAATCAGAAACAAAGGCCTGGAAAAGTTCAAAAAACAGTAAAAAAACAGAAAAGAGCTGATTGGCTGGGGCTAGCGGGGGGTTTGGGAATCTCCGGCCCAAACAAATAGGATTTTACCCGGGACCCATTAAAAGCCCATGGAGAATTTCAACCAAAACAAAATCAAAGGGGGAACAGTTTTTAAAACACAGGGAAAAAGGCCGAAAAGAGCTGATTGGGTAGCTAAACGGTGGCTTTGCTTTTCCCACCCAAACGAGCGGGCGAGCTCTTCTCCCCTTTTTTAGTCCCATGGAGAGATGGGGGGTCAAAGGGAAACTCGGCCCCTCAGCGCCGTGGGGCATGGAGTAAAGAATAAAAAAAAACATTTTTAAAAAATGTAAAATTTTCCCCTTTAAAAAGAGCCCGAAACCCCTTTTAAAAACATAAAAAACAAATTTAAAACCCCCAACAAAGCGTTTGACTCTGACCCGGCGCCTACATCAGGAAATTTCAAAAGAAAGAATTGCCGGGGAAAATTCAGTTAAATTTAAAAATTTTTTAAAACTATTCTCATTGGTTTGGGATAAAAACCCGCCAATCAAATAGAAGCGCAAAGACCAATTTTAAAAAAAATGGAGGAGAATTGACCAAAAACCCCCGAAAAAGGAGCAACAAAACCCCCTTTTAGCTAAGGAGGGGAATTGACCCCCAAACAGAATAGGAGCGACAAAGACCCATTTTATCCTAGGAGGGGTTAAATTAACCCCAAAAAAAAATAAAGGGGCGACAAAGACCCCCTTAAAAATCCCATGGAGAAAAATTTTGGACCCAAAGAAAAAACAAAGGCGGGACATTTTAAAATACAGTTTAAAAAAACAGAAAAGAAACGTTGGTTTAGCTAAACGGTGGCTTTGGGCCCATCCCACCAATCAGAGCGCGAGCCCAAATATCTTCCCCCTGTATCTTTTTGGGGAGAAAGCGCAAAGCAATCTCGGGGCTCAGCCCGGGGCGGCATTAATATTAATAAAAAAAATCAAATTTTTTAATTTAAAATGAAAAAACCCTTAAACAATAAAGAGCTGAAACCCTTCTTTAAAAAAAAAGCACTTAAATCCCTAACACCAAAACCCCTTGTCGCCCAGACCGGCGCTACATAATTTAATTGCAATATAGAGAATTGCCCGGGACAACATAATTTAAATTTTTTAGTATTCCCAGGATGGCATAAACCGCAATCAGAATAGGACGAAAATGTCCCATTATAACCTTGAGGAATTGACAATCGAATAGGAGCGACGGGACCATTATAACCCATGGAGAAAAATTTCCATCCAAAATCAAAGGGGGGAACAGTTAAAAAATAAAAAGGCAAAAACAGCTGAATGGTTGAAGCGCGGGGCTTGTCAGCTTACCCAATCAGGCACGAGTTTACTTTCTCATAGATTCTAGGGAAAAGGAATTCAGAGCGAGCTCTGTGATTGCAAGTTAAAAGAGGGCGGTTATTTGGACCAATGTGGAAAGTGAGCGATGCTCCTAGGGGTTTTTTAAATGCAATCTAAATAAAACTGTACAATGGCCCGAAATCAAAATGTAAAAATACAGAAGTGTCCCAAATTGTATTATATAATGAATATAATAAGGGTTACGAATAAAAATTAAATCAATAAATCATGTTATTCTTATTTTCGTTACCCAAGGTCAATAGTTGGGTGCCCCGGAAAAAAAAATAACCTGCGCCATGTCCCCCATGTCCCCCCACCCTGACGAGGAACGGCGGACTTTCCCCCACATGTAGAGTGCCCTACCCGGGGCGGCGAATATGGCGCAGGCCCCGCATTTGCCGCCTAAGCCCCGCCCTGCGCCTCAACACAGGCAGGCCGGCGGACCTTTACAAAAGGGTATGAGCGCGCCCCAGTCCCGACATAAATCAGGCGCAGATTTCGCCGGAAAACCGGCGGAAAGGTGCGCCCCGACGTGGCGAGATTCATACATGTCGCCCATAGTGATTAGTGACTAAATAATACCACCATAATGTTCCTGAATATAAATGTTACCACCATACAGTGACTATATAATGGCAGATACCAGTTATACACTGCAAATCTGCAGACCATGTAGGTGAATACACCACAGTTACGTCCATTAATTCACAGGTGACATCTTCCCTGATTGGAGTTGTCCACTTTCCAATTATTTTTCCAACTGACCAAGACCACCACGATGACTTCTTCCAGCCATGACTCATCTCTACAGAATTTGCCGCTAAAATATCTTAAGATCCTCACTTAAGCTCCCCATTAACAATGCCCTAACTCAGTGTTTTTCTCAACTCCAGTCCTCAAGACCCACCAACAGGTCATGTTTTCAGGATCTCCCACAGATTGCACTGACAATAATTATATCACCTGTGCTATATTGAGGAAATCCTGAAAACTTGACCTGTTGGGGGGTCTTGAGGACTGGAGTTGAGAAACACTGCCCTAACTGGAAATAATGCCTCCCTGGTTGGCCCACAGTAATACTACCTCATAGTTACATAGTTAGTACAGTTGAAAAAATACATGTGTCCATCAAGGGAGGGAGACAAGGATTTTAAGCCCAGCCTCCCCACTGGTTAATGCACTGAAACCCACAAGGCAAGAACCAATCTGCTCCAGTGGAGACCCCATCTACATACACATTAATATTCTTTGGTTTCAGGTAGATATCTAAGCCTTTCTTGAAAACTTCCAACTGTTCCTGCTGTGACCAGCTCCTCAGACGGCTATTCACAGATTCACAGTTCTTACAGTGAAAACACCCTTCCCTCTGGAGATTGAATCCCTTTTTTCTCCAGCCGAAAAGGGGAATGTCCCCTCGTCTTTTGAGGGGCTTTACTTGAAATAGTTTTTCCCCATACTTTTTTTTAGGACCATTATATATTATATAAATTAATCATGTCCCCCCCGAAGCCGTCGTGTCTCAAGACTAAAGAAGTTCAATTCTACTAATCTCTCATCATAACTAAAATGCTCCTGTCATGATTGTGCTTGACACACCCCCGGCTTTTGGCTATGATCGCCGGCCACGGCCGGTGCGACGTAAGCCATGGGGTTTTTAACCTAATAAATGCATTTTATATTTCCTAGTGTGAACTTGGTTTATCTGTTCTGGGTGCTGATTGATTCCTGGCCACCGCCCGTGGCCAGGAATCTTCCAGCACACTCTTAGTTAACTTTGTTTCTTCTTGAGTTACAGCTTTCTTCTCCTATTTGGTCTTTTGTTCCTTCTGCCTATTGCCTCAGTTCTACCTGTCTTCTGTTCCTATATAAGGTCTCTGCTTCCTTCTTTCTTTGCCTGCTATAGGTTTTGCTCCCTGTAGTTCGCCCGTTATTTTGCCTGTTGCTCTTTGCCTTACTGACCTTTTGCTTGGACTCCATTTACCCTTTGTCTCACGTTTTTGTACCTCGCTGCCCGTTCTGTTACCAACTTGGACCGTCTGACCACATTTGCTCGTTCTGTGTTTGTTTGTCCTTGTCTGTCTTGCACTTTGCTCAGTGCAGTCATTAAGTCTTCTGGTTGGGGCCGGCCTATTAAGGAGTCAGGTTCCCCAAAAGGCAGGGACAGGGGCTGGGACCAGGGCCTCACTTGTCTGTGTCTTGGTGTGTGTCCCTGACCGGTCCCTGACAGCTCCATTCCCCTTATAAGTTTGGTTGCTCATCTTTGCACTCTCTTTAGCTCCATTACATCTTTTCTATAAACTGGGGCCCAGAACTGAACAGCATATTATAAGTGAGGTCGCACCAATGCTTTATACAGTGGTAGAATTACATCCTTGTCCCGCGAGTCCATGCCTCTTTCTTACTTGCCTTAGAGGCAGCTGATTGACATTGCATGCTGTTCTGTAGTCTATGATCTACAAGAAAGCCCAGATCTTTCTAAACAAGCGATTCTCCAAGTTTTTATCCCCCTAGGACTTATGATGCCTGCAGATTATTCATACCCAGACACAGATCCTTACATTTATCCACATTGAACCTCATTTGCCAAGTGGATGCCCAACACTCAGTGTATCCAGGTCTGCTTGCAATTTATGAGCATCTTCCATTGATTGCACTACACTACATAGCTTGGTGTCATCTGCAAATAGAAACCATGCTATTGATCCCTTCCACTATATCTTTAATAAATACATTAAATAAAATGGAGCCCTGGGGCACACCACTCATAACTGGGGGCCACTCAGAGTAGGAGTCATTTACCACCACTCTCTGAGTACCATCCAAGAGCCCGTTTTTAATCCAATTACACACTGTTATCTCTAACCCAATGGATTCTAATTTACCTAACAAACGCTTTGCGGGGACAGTGTCAAACCTTTGCAAAGTCAAAAAACACAATATCCACAGCTGCCCCGCATCCAGACTTCTACTCAATTCTTCATAAAAACAGATCAGATTGGTCTGACAGCTCTGTCCTTAGTAAATCCATGCGGGCCCATCCTAATATTATTGTATTTGTCCACATATTTCTGTATATAGTCCCTTATGAGCCCCTCAAGCATTTTTCCCACAACAGATGTCAAACTTACTTGCCTATAATTACCTGGGCAAGACTTGGAGCCTTTTTTGAAGATGGGAACTACATTTGCCTTGCGTCAGTCTCCTGGCACTGTACTAGTCACCAGAGAATCTCTAAATATCATGTACAGGGGCACAGAGATGACCGAGCTGAGCTCTTTAAAAACTCTTGTGTGCAAGCCATCAGGGTCTGGAGCCTTGTTCAAATTAAGCTTATTTAACTTGGCTTGGACCTTTTCTACACTGAGCCAATTAATTATAGCAGATGATGTATTAACAGTACTGGCACCACTTACATCTGCACTGGGACCTTTCCCATCAACTACTTTCTCTTCGTTAGTATATACTGAGCTGAAGAATCTATTTAGTACCTCTGCCTTCTCCTGATCCCCAGTGACCAGCTCCCCAACACAGGTTTTTAAGGGTCCTACATGCTCCGACTCAGGCTTTTTGGCATTTATATACTTAAAGAATTTCTTGGGGTTTGTCTTGCTATCCTTGGCCACCTGCTTTTCATTTTGAATTTTAGCTTCTTTTATCACTTTTTTTTTTTACAGATTTTATTAAGCTCTTTGTAATTTTCAAAGGCTGTTGCTGACCCGTCTGTCATATTTTTAAATGCCCCTTTTTTATTGTTTATTGCCCTCTTAATAGAAGGTTGAAGCCATGTTGGATTTAGTTTTAGTCGCCTATACTTGTTACCCATAGCAATACATTTTGCTATAAATTTCCCCAGAGTATATTTATAGCTCTCCCATTTAGCTTCTATATCACTATTTGCTAATGTCCTGTATTGCATCCCTCAATAAGGCACAATTGGCCTTTTTAAAATTAAATGTTTTTTCGTTCCCGCTCTGTTTTTCTTTTTTCCAGTTTACACTAAAACGAGTTATATTGTGGTCACTGCTACCTAGATTTTCAGCAACAGTGACTGCTCTGACAAGTTCTTCTTTGTTAGAAATCACCAGATCCAACAGAGCATTACTTATAGTGGGTTCCTGCACAAACTGCCCCATAAAATTATCCTTTAACAGATTGAGGAACGTCCTTCCCTTTTCTGTTGATGCAGAACCGTGACCCCAGTCAATGCCTGGGTAAATAAAGTCACCCATTATTACCATTGTACCCGTTTTTGCTACCCGCACCATTTGATTATGCACCTGTTCTTCTCCTTAGTGATGTTCAGGGGTCTATAGATTACGGCAAAAATAATATTTACTACATTAACCTCCCCCACCCTTGTATTTCCACCCACAATGTTTCTACATCTTTAGCAACTTCGCCCTCTGTTTCCTCTTTCACATTTCCCTTGACAGCCCAATCATGCGAGGAGTTCAGCCATGTTTCAGCAATACCAACCACATCAATCTTCTCCTCTACAACTAGTGCCTTAAGCTCCCCCATTTTGGTTGCTAGACTTCTGGCATATGTGAATAGACATTTTAAATTCCCTTCCAGTTTTACACTTTCCATCAATGGTATGGGATTATATCTAACATGTTCATTAGACAGTATTGGATCATACATTACCCGTTCATTAGACAGCATTGGATCATACATTACCCATTCAGTAGACAGCATTGGATTAAACGTTACCCGTTCAGATGACGGCATGGAATTAAACATCTCTCCTTCGGTAGAAGGATCAGTAC